>SOPF01028974.1:38470-132295 GCA_012979155.1 Hypericum perforatum | reverse complement strand
GCAAGTGTGTTAATTTGGTTGGTAGCTGAAGTGGAATGATTAGAAGGAAAGGAGTAGGAACCTGGTTTTGACAGGTGTTCGGGGAATCGCAGTAGAATTGGTCGATTATGATCGGGTTCTCAACGTTCTCCATCCTAACATTCTCGAAGCGCACTGCCCGAACGTAACCGTTGCCTCCCTGAGACAATATAGAAACGAGATTAACGCCTAATATGGACTTGGTACAACGATCAGCGAAACATGTTGAGCAGATTTTCACCTGCCAGGTCTTAATTCTCAGTCCATTAGTTGTCTCACTGATAAAGGCTGTATCTACCACAACCTTGGTTACTATTCCGGTCGAGTTGTTCTGGCCTAGGCTCCCTATGCTGTACAATCACAGCGTTAATATTGTTGAAGATCGTATTATTGAAGACTAATAATGCAGTACCTGATGCCGTGTCCTGGCCCACAGTGCATTCTTTTCATCTTGATGTTGGAACTTGCATTTACAATTGAGATGCAATCATCTCCTGAAATGAATAACAAAATGAAGTTAGACCACCTTGCATTAAGATCTTAATATGACATTCTTCGTGATGAAGCTGAGGAACCTGTTCCGATTTTGCTGTCTTGAAGAACAACATTAGTTGATCCACTAATGTGGATCCCGTCCGTGTTGGGGCTATCTCCCGGAGCAGTGACAAGTACTCGAGAAACTCGCACTGAGTCGCATTGAGAAATCACAAAATGCATCTGCTGGCTGTTTCTGAAGGTGAGGCCTTTCACCTTCACACCGAAGCTCGAATCAATAGTAAATGCCTGCGAAAAAGTTAACCAACTCAAATATTGTCGATAGTCCTAAAAAGATCACATTCGGATCGAAGAAAGTAGTCCTTACCGATGGTGCTCCTTTGCAAGGCTGTTAAAACAACATACACAATGTTAGAAAATTTGCATCATATATCAGTAACTAGCAGAGTACAAGGTTACGTAAGGAATTAGACTGAGACTTACATTAGTTTTATTCTTTTTACAAGATGCAGCCCACCATTTGCTTCCCGAGCCGTCAATTACGCCGTGGCCTTGGAATGCGGTTCCATTCAGCTTCGAGAAATCGAGCCAGGTTCGTGCAAAAGATGGATCCCAGTTCTGAGGCTCGCTTGGTGCAACTATTGTTCCATCAATCTGCATTATATTCAAGATCAATAAATCACCGATCATCCATGCTAATCAAGGTGATTGTTTGATAGATCCAAGTCGAAGAACTTGTAAATTAAGCAGCAAACTCTAATGGTTACCTGAATGATCAAATTATCAGCACAAGGCCCCTTAAATCTTGTTGCATTAACCAAATAAGTCCTCCCTGAAGGCACCAAGAAGACAGATCTTGCGGTCATGCAGGCCATGCTCCAAGCTTTTACGAAGGCCTGACGTCGAAAAAGAAACATGACAATTAAATCTTGAGCTATGCAACAATATATACAGAGAACCATAAACTTATGGGAATTCAATTCAGATCATTTTCCACAGAAATGGAAATTCAATTAAAACTATAGCATTTAACACCTGTGTATCATCAGTAACTCCATCTCCAGCTGCACCAAAGCTATCCACATTAACAACAACTTTGGAGCCACTCTCACTCCTCCACCAGACTTCATGAACCACCTCCTCCAAGCCCTCTCCAGCTTCATCTTCCAAGTCGAATGTCGCGAGCTCCTCGACCATGTCATTGCCTTGATATGCACCACTGGCTCCAACTCCATGACCCAATATCACAACCAAGCAAAGAAACAAAAATCTTAACAATCTTCCCATGATTGCTGGCTTTGCTTGGGGCTGAAGCTTAAGAAGCTGATTTGCTTTCGATTAAATTGTAACAAACCTGAGCTTATAATTTATAAGTGGCAGATTACCTCTAGGAAATAAAAAGTGGATTTTAGTTAGTGGTTATATTATATTGGCTTGGCTTAGAAGTATAAGATGACTAGTGGGAAGATATACATTTTTCTACATGCCTACACTTGAAGTACAAGAAAAAAAATATTTTCTGCTTTCCACCCCTTTTCTAAAGTTTGTTGCTTTACTCTTCAACTAGTACAATTCAAAGTTTAACCATCACAAAACAAAGTATTATTGATCTGTGGCAAAACAATTGTATTCGTTTAAAAAAAAATTAAAGTTTTACGAATATAAAAAATATAATTGAAAAATCTTTCTTAAAATTCGACAATACTCGATTTTTAATATCCGATACGGATAGAAGAAAAAGCATACATTTAAAATATCTTTAGGCATAAACAACATGGAAACCCCAGTAGACAAATGCGACTCAATTCCTGGATATCGTTACCTACTCTTATCCTCGTATTATTAAGTACGGAATATCCAATTGTGCGACATATTCGTGTCATATCGATATATTATGAACCTATAAAACGTAAGAAACTTAATAACCCTCCATATTTCATTGTGGAATTCATATATATCATGGTAAATTCTCCGAATATATTTACATAATTTGAAATTTAAAACTTAATTTCAATTTTTTTTAATTTCGTTCGTGGAGCGCAAATACCGGACCGGGAGTTTACTAGCTTCAAAGCTAGCTAGCGTACATGGTTGGGGCGAGGAACAGGTTTTCGCCGGGAAATGGGAAAGGGGAAGTTGAAGTTACCGTTGGTGGGTTAGGGACGCTACAGAGCAAATCTAACATGAAACTGAGACCCAACATCGGACATTTACATCGGACAATAAGCTTTTTGGGCCAAATATGGGACATTAACATCCGACGGATGGGCCCATTAGAAGCAAAGCCCAGACAAGAAAACATTAGTACGCCCGATAAGATTAAAAAAAGTAAAGATCAACTTGCTTAAGAAGTACAATTTGTTAAAAATTGTCAATATTCTAAATCAATGATGTTAAAGAATAAGATTGGAGCTAAAGAATGTAAAAAAGGATAACAACTTCTCATTACGCCATAAATTTAATATAAAGATTACAATATGTATTTAATAGCCATTACAATAAACTACATATTGATCCACCAATTATATACGAAAGAGAAAATGTTTCCTTAAAAAATTAAAGCGGTGACATCCAATAAATTCGTGCGATATTATTAGTAAAATAGCTATGTCGAGTCCCAGATTGGACTTACAGGAAATTCGTAGAAGTAAAAAAATAAAGAAGACAGAGCGATGCAAATTGTACAACTAGGAGATATACATAATCACGTAACGAAAATTCAAGCTAACCTTACCTTAACCAAGGTTTTAAAAAACGGGCATAAGTCTGAGTCATTTTTGGGGTAAAAAACGATGTCCGGTCCGATCGGACAGTTCACTCGGAAAATCCAATCAGACCGGACAGTTGGTATCGGAATTTGGTATATTTTATATTTTTTAATTATTATTAATTTATGTTTACCTATATATCCATATATAATTCAAAAATTACATTAAATCATGAAGAAAAAAATTCCGATCCGACCGATAGTTGGGCTAGTCAGACCGGCTAATCCGTAGGTCGGATCCAATTTCGAATCGACCTCCAGGTCATTTTTAAGAACCCTGGCCTTAACAAGTCTAGTCTAGGCTAAACTTATCATGTCACATCTTACTTAACCAAACTATCAGCATAATCAGTTAGTTACTTGCACGAGTAGATGTCCACATCCTCCGAGATATCGGACCTGGAAATAGAGACCATTCTCCGAATTGGTGGAGAGGATTAACTAGATATCAATGTACGCTCAACAGTTTGGACTTTATATTTTAATGTTTGGTATTTAGATTATTTTTTCTTTATTAGTCGTTAAATATGTTTCATATTTATAATAGAATTACTTGGTCACTGAAACTCTAGAATAACTTGGGAACCAAGTTGTTATAGGCAATATAAAAGGTTCCTATGTTTTCTTGCATCTTATTCGCAAACAAGAGAGGTCGAAACCCTGAACTTTTCTCTGACGATGTCCATTGCTTCAACGATGATAGGGCATCTCATGATGATCCGGACCATTTGCACATTCCAGCTGTCGTCTCCAGCGTCAGCAAGGGCCGAAACGAACAAAGAGGTGTAAATGTTGTTAATGCCGGCAAGAATAACAAGGTAATCAATGTATGCCCTGTTCAAAACTGCAAGTCTGTTACTTTTTTTTTGTCTTTAACTATCATTGAAAAAATCTACTGAGTTAGGAATTTGGAACTAGCAATTACAACAAAATCACAATTAGTTGGCCAAAGAATAGATTCGAGTTGTAACTCTTCAATATCGTTTCCTTTAACACTTCAATAACCTTATGAAAACTCATCCTATCTCAAATTTATTTCGAATTTGATAAATGCATTGCTTGTGAAGTATGTATTGATTTATGTACTATAGATCTCCCTGTTGTTGATTGGAAATGGGAAACTTTGATTGGAAAGAATCGCTTGCTTAATTACAGAAGTAGTTTATGAATTAGTATATTTTGTGGCAATTGCCTTGAGTATTGCAAATATAGATTAACTGGTCATGGGTACACAGTATTTTCTAGCATGTATATTACCTCCTTTAAGGTTTCTATCTCACTTGAGCAACATAAAAAACAAATCCATTCGAAATAGGGCAATCCTACGTATCAGCCATTCCATTTCTAGGGAATTAGTTGATCCAAAGATCCCAGGAAGTGAAAATCTAGCTCGGCAGATTTTTAAAACTCAATGATGTTTTATTACAAGAAACGTTCTGACCAGCTGGCATACAGGACATACATTGGCTATTGCGTTGCACTCTGCACACAAGCAGAGGTGTTTGCATGGCATCAACAAAAAAAGACTCCTCCTTCTTGCAAGCCCTGCAGCGTAAAAGGTTCGTCTCGACTGTGTAACTAGTTCGCATCAGCATAAGATGCTGTGTACTCAATCTCGCTGTCGCCGAATGCTTCTTTGGGTTGGATTACACCACGAGACATCATCACTTGCTGGAGATTTGTCTTCCACATTTTGACGATGGACTCGTTGTGCTGTGCTCTGTGCTGTCACTATAGGGCTTCTGTCGCAACCCGTACCATCTCCAGCAATTCTTTATTAATAAGGAATTGCGGGAGACGATACACCGGTTGCGACAGAAGTCCTACAGTGGCACCACAGAGCTCAGCAAAATGAGGCCATTGTCACAATGTTGAAGACAAACTTCCAACAAGTGATGTTGTCTCATTGCGCAATCCAAACCAAAGAAGGATTCGTTGACAGTGAGATTGATGACACTGCATCTTATGCTGATGCAAACCATTTACACAGTCAAGACGAGCTTTCGAGACCCGATTACTTACACTGCAGGGATTGGCCACCTTGAGGCCCTCCCCCTTAAGACCTTAAGAGATCATCAAGTCGGACAAGATTGTACCACCTCCATCGGCATCGTGAGCCAGCTCCCCCCCAGCTCGGATACAAGCTTGGTCTCCACCATCTTCTCCCTCAGGAGTGCGGCGCCTCGGCCCTTGACGAGGTTGAGGTCTGGATCAACCTCAAAGGCTCCGTCGATGGCAAGATCGAGCTTCCATACGGCATATCATGATGATCCGGACCATTTACACATTCCGGCCGTCGTCTCAAGTGTCAGCGAGGGCCAAAAAGAACAAAGAGGTGTAGATATTGTTAATGCCGGCAAGAATAACAAGGTAATCAATGTATGTCCGATTCAAAACTGCAATTCTGTTAGTCTTTTTGTCTTGAACTATCACTGAAAAAGTTTTAAAGATCTACTGAGTTAGGAATTTTGAACTAGCAATTAGTACAAAAGGATTGTTTTGAACTAGCAATTAGTACAAAAAGCAACCCCACATATCAGCCATTCCATTTCTAGGGAATTAGTTGATCCAAAGATCCCAGGAAGTGAAAATCGAGCTCAACAGATTTTTTAAATTAATGATATGTTTTATTACAAGAAAACTTGAAGACTGGCAGTTCTCACCAGCTGGCATACTGGACATACATTGACTACCGCATTGCACTCTGCACACAAGCAGAGGTGCTTGCACGGCATCAACAAGAAAGAGACCTCCTTTTTCTTGCAAGCCCTGCAGCGTAAGCACTCGGGTCTCGAAGGCTCGTTTGGAATGTGTAACTGGTTCGCATAAGATGCGCTGTCATCAATCTCGTTGTCTCCGAATCCTTCCTTGGTTTGGATTGCGCCATATGACAACATCACTTGCTGGAGGTTTGTCTTCAACATTGTGACAATGGCCTCATTGTGCTGAGCTCTGTGCTGCCACTTTAGTGCTTCCGTCGCAATCCGGTGCACCGTCTCCAGCAATTCCTTATTCCTCTGATTCAACATCTCTATCTGCAGATCTTTCTGCTGCAGCTTCCTCCCGAGCTCCTCCTCGATGGCAGCCATGACAGAAGCAACATGCCTCTGCTTCATTTCTCTAATGCCCTTAACCAACTGTTCCTCCTGCCATGAGCGGAGAGACGAGTAAGATAAAGTGGGCTGCAAAAGCACCAATTACCAAATACAATTCAATCTAAACAAATACTAAAACCCTACTGAGACTAATCATATTTGCCTTGGCTTTTCCCCGTTAACGGAAACTCTAGCAAATATTAAGGGTCCTGGAATCTAGTAGAATCAGAACCACTGGCAGATGGATTACTGCAAGGATTGTAATGGATCCATATATGAAGTAGACATCTATCACAATCAGAGAAAGAAAAGAAAGAATAATCAATTGGGTCGGGTTAAATGGATTGAATACTAATGCAGATGCATAAAAATGGACTAGCTCAAGCAAAAAGTTTGGCATTTTCAGATATCAACTGGCCGAAGTAAAAGCAGACAGAGTGAAGACCTGGATTCTTATGAATTCGTCTAACTCTTCCCTCTGACGATTGAGAACAGTCTGCATATCATCGCCAAGTGACAGTAGGATAGATTGGGCAGCTGCCATACGGCCATTCTCAGCTGGAACAGATGAGTTGTGTCGATCCTCATTACACGAGAGCTGCAAGCCAGTAGAAACCGGGGTCTGGTTCACAATGCTGCCACACCGATAACCTTCATCTTCAGAAAGGTTATAATTAAGAGAAATTTTAAGATTCTGTGGATCTTCTGTTTCTCTGGCTTGTTTGTAATTCATAGGGTCAACACCACAACCTGCTGGCACTGGAAACAGTTGTATGAAAAATATCAGCCCAACTACTTTGGGTAAGTTGGATGCTTAGAAAGGAAATAGAAAGAAATCTGCAAACAGTTTACGTTATCTTTATGAACATTTATGCATATTAAAATAAAGCCTGCTAACACTGATCTTCACAAAGAATCCCAACTACCCAGGAGCATATTTTTGCAAAAGATATGGTAAACTCTTGGTCTTCCTGCTAAGTCAATTCAGAATAATATTTTGGCTAGTTAACGCCAATCCACGCATATAATAGCAACTAATGCTTAATTGCTACTATGTAAATGTTGAAAAATTGTATCAAGAAATAACAACATTTCCATTGAAGTCAGAAGCCGTTTACCTAGTTTCATAACATCCAAATAATTTGAAAAAAATTCCAAAATTATTAAAACCCAAATGCATGCACGGAAACAATTATGATGATACATCATGCATATTGCATTGACAAAGCTCACAATTCCTAACTCTATAATAAGGAGATCTCAGAACTCACAGTTCCCAAACAGTTGCAACTGATTGGAGGCATTAGTATGATAGCGCATGTGGTTCTCGTTAATGAAAACCGGAGGTAGAGAACTGCTGTTGTTGCCTCCCAACATCTTCAAACAATCCGTACTTATCGTACAACGCAGTGTGTCCTCACTGGATCAATGAAGTTCCACCTGAGAAGAACATCAATGTCATTACACATGTTAGGTTCCAGCAATGTATTGTTAACAGGCGCCGCAACATGGATAAGATGGAGACCTAAATAGAACATCATCCAATCAAAAAATTCCGTAGACAACAAAAATTATACGACTGTAAGAATCTCGGAATTATGCAACCCAGCAGATAAAGCAAAAAATCCATATTTATTGATGCGGCAGCTTGGCTAAAAGACCAATTAGAGAGAGGATGGATGTAAAGCAACTCTTGCTAGCACCTGGATGATGCCAAGTAAAATAACGCCAGTTTTGACCTTATACGGAGGCACACAAAATAAATGAATTGCATTTTCCAATTATTAAAGAGATAATTGTGAGGAGCATTCCGAAGTTGCGCAGACACGTGCGACAGAAACGGTGAGCATGTCATTGCAAAGGCCAGCAGATAAATAGTCCACAAATGTAACGGAAATGTGGATATGGATCAGAGATATCTCTATTACTGCCAATTCACAAGCCATACATAGGTAAACTTTCCGCATGTGTTACCCGCTTAACGACAATCATTTGGATAAAAAACAAACAACATACTAGCAGAAACATGCATGCACATGCTTCCACCACCTCCTGCAACAATCATCATCCCATTAAGACTCGGATTAAAGAAAACTACAACACAACAAAGAAGATTCCCTAAAAGAAGTATCGCAACTAACTTCCTAACTTCAAGTGGATAAATCAAAGACGCCTTTCTTTACCCGTGGCCAAGAAACCAACTGCAAATAATGTGATTGCACCATGAGAGGTGATCATCACTAAAGAACCAATTCAGCCACTTCCCGGGGCCAAGAAACCATAGATAAACCAATAGCCCTCTATAACCTTTTTCAATGCATATCCTGGGAAGCCATCCATGCTCAAATTTAAATTATAAAAAAAGGACGAAAATTGCTTCTCTTATGAGCTTAGCAAGTGAACTCTGAGACGATGGCTTCTGGCCCAAACTCATCGACACAAATGCATAGCCAATAAAAGAACCCAGCAAAAAAATGAGCAAGAACTTTACCTGAACAAACAATCCCTACGATCTTCCCTTTCTTCACCAACCAATCAAAACCCTGCAAGAAATTCCCAATAAATCAAATTTATGATCAAACCCACGAAAACCCAGATACCAAAAAACCACAAGATCAAATAAAAACACAAACTTGGGACAATTGAAAGCTAAAAAAAATACCCAGAACAAAAAGCGTTCGCCCCTTTATCCCTTTCTTCACCGTTAGTACAAGAATCAAACAGAAACGAAATTCTTGAGGGAAATGGAGGAAATGGGTAAGTAGGTGGTGGTTTCATAAATGTCAAAGGAGGAATTGGGTTATTGGGAATTGGAAAAAACTGGAGAAAATAAATGGAGAAAATTGGCGTTTTTATGTACTATATTACTAACCAAAACGGCTCTTTTTGTTCTTCCTACTTCATGTTAGGTGGGAATTTTTTGTACATGGCTCCCTTTTTTAAGGAGGATTTTTTTTTTATTTGTATTTTTTGCTGTTATGCCGCCAAAATGGAGTTTTCGTTATTTTTTTTCCCGTTTGGAGAGCTTTGGGGACTTTTTTTGGGCTAAATGATGAAGAACGTGTACGGAGGATGTTATCGTGTTTACTATGGGTAAATAATAATAATAACTAATAAGGCGTCCGTCTCGAGTTATAAAGATTTATCCATTTTGAAATTTATTTATTTTTGGCTCCTCTTATACGTCCGGAAATTATAGTTTGGTTATCAGATGGAATAATTAACACCTGAAACCAACTACTAGTTAATGGAAGGCCTATTCGATTTATATTCCATTTTTTGGTCAATTTTTATGGTCCAATTTTTCATGAACATGAAAATTAGTAGGGCTAGTACGTAATTTGTGAAAATAATATCCAAGAAAGGATATCTTTTGAAATTAGGGGTAAAAGAAGGATGAAAGAAAATTTTATCATTTTGCAACCTAAAACAAATTAAAAATTTACACATAATTATATTCATTAAGAATGGAACTTTGGACTTTTTTATGCTATGCTTTCGTCGTTAGGTTAGATACCTATACGCACATTAAATAATTTTCTGAAAATAATTTTTTAGTATATCTTTGAAATAATTTCACATTGTCAACTCCACAAATAGGTTAAGGTCATCAAATAAGAAAAATCAAACTAATAAGTGATAGAGTCATAGTAATTTCGCGGATTTGTACCTTCTCTATTCACATTACAAACCACATATATGAAGGATGGTCGTTTTTCATTAGCTTACGGACAATATGAAACCACTAGTTGCGTTTCTTCTGTTATTTTAGTTGAAATAAAAACAATTAGGTGATTGTTCTAGATACTCAAATAATTTCACACATATTTAGCTTAGACCGACAAGATTTAAAAAATAATTAAATTATAGAAAAGATATCCACATAGCTATTAACCAAGACTTTTACTTTTGAGTACGTGTAGCCTGTAGGTAAATAGATTTTGGTCGAATTCCTATTACACAGGCATATAATTATTTGTACTCTTTCAAATTTAGTTTATCATCACTATTGTACAATAATAATATAATTTTTTAGCAAAACTTGAACAGTAATGCTGCCTTCTCGATGTAGTCCATTTTGTTTGCTTACGACTTTTTCTGTTTTCTAAAGTGTCCTCGTCCATATCCCTTTGAACAAGACCAACACCCAAATATTCCCACCGGCCAAATAGAGTTGCATTATTGCTCTACTTACCAAAAATTATAGCATCTGACAAATCTATAAAAAAAAAAAAAAGTCCAGTCTCGCAGCCGGTAAAGTGGGGAAACAAAAAACAGTGAACCGCCTTCTTGTTAACAACTTGAGCAACTTTCTTTTGGTGCTCACAAGGAAAACAATGATTTTTCTTTTAACTTCCGTTATTTGGAATTTATTACCATCAAATATTGCTTAAAATGGTTCTCCTTTTCTTCATCTACAACATTTGAATCAAGGTTTTCTAAAAAGTTCAACTCATCTACTATTGAGTTGTGGCGAGAAAGTTCGGAGGACCAGCGTACGCTGGGGTGATCCAGAAGCGAAGGCCAGCGTCCGCTGGGTACTGTTGCTGCGACAGAATCTCCTAATCAGCTCGGGACTCGTTTTGGACTCCTAGTTCGACCTAGATAGGTTTTCTTGTATCCTAAGTGTTGTCTACTATATAAGGACCATGTTACTAGGGTTTATGTAAGGCTTTGTGACTCGGTTCCCATCAATAAAAGTTCTCCTTTCTCGCCGTGGACATAGGCATTAGGCCGAACTATGTTATATCCTTGTGTCTGTGTTCTTTTGCTGCAACTTTATTCCCGCGTTGGTGTTGTGCGATCCTAACAACTGGTATCACAGCTTTTTTGGTGAGAGGAAGATGGACGGCGCAAAGTTTGCTCTTGCGAAGTTCGATGGTTCGTCGAATTTCGGGTTATGGCAAAGGTGTGTCAAGGATCTCCTCGTGCAACAATAACAAAGGATGGTTGTCGCGCTCTCAGAGAAGAAGCCCAAGAAGATGGGAGACCAAGAGTAGAAGGAGATAAGGTGGTGGCGACAATTCGCTTATGCTTGGCAGACGACATGATGTATCACGTGATGGACGAGGAGTCATCAACTGAGGTATGGAAGAAATTGGAGGCAAGGTACATGTCTAAATTTTTGTCGAACAAGCTTTATCTTAAGCAACAGTTGTATGGGCTAAAAATGAAGGAGGGCTCGGATTTGAGCCAACATATTAATGGTTTCAGTCAGCTAATGAGCGACTTGAGAAAAGTTGATGTGAAGTTTGAGGAGGAAGATAAGGCGTTGTTGCTCCTGAATTCCTTACCGGGTTCCTACGAGAATTTGCTTACAACTCTAACAGTGGGATAAGAGTCCCTGGAGTTTGAGGAGATCACAAGTGCTCTTTTAGGGTTTCATCAAAGGAGGAAAACTGGAGATGAACTCCCAGAAGTGCTGGTCAAGGAGGTTTAGGAGAAATTACTATAAGTGTGGTGAAAAAGGTCACCTGAAGAAGAATTGTCCAAGAAAATCTCGGGATCGCGAAGGAGGATTGGGTTCCATGAATGTTGCCTCAGGTTCGAACTGGACAGATGGTGATTGTCTTTCTATTTTGTCAGATCCAAAGTATTCGGATTCCTAGATTTTGGATAGCGCCTGTTCCTTTCACATGACGCCCAAAAGAGGATAGTTCGACACGTACGAGTTTGTTGATTCAGGGATGGTGACTATGGGTGATGGTTCTACTGCTAAGATCGCTGGTATAGGAGATATCTGAATCACGATGTGGGATGGTATCGTGGTAAGGTTGTGTGGAGTTAGACATATTCTGAAGTTGGAGAGGAATCTGATCTCATTAGGAGCCTTAGATTATGGTGGGTACGGCTACAAGGTAATATGTGGTCTAATCGAGGTGAAGAAGAATGCCGTGGTGGTGATGAAAGGTGAAAGAGACATTCGGAATTCCTACAGGTTAGTGGGGCACACTGCTGTAGATGGAGTCACATCCTTGTGTTCTGAAGGAGAGGCAAGTAGCTCAGGTCATGTGAAGTTGGTTCGTGTGAGGGAGCAAAGGCTCGACATGGATGGTTTGAGTAGAGTTGGGATCGTGAAGACATGGATAGCAAGCTATGGTTACTTTGTGGAGGCATGGTTGGCGGAGAGTCAAGGTTGTCTCGGAAAAGCTTTGTTAGCTGGGCCCCGCTATGGTTGTCTAAAGGGACGTGCACATCAAAGATATCAAATTGGCTTGGCATTGGGCATGTAAAACCATTAGTGACATCACGCACGAGTCAGGTATCTCACTCAAGGCCAAACTTTGGTGTTCGAAGGATGTTGAGGGTTCTACTAGGTAGAACAAAAGGTTACCCATTGTATGCTATGGCAAATAGCGTTGGTTTGTGGCAAGGTAATTCGGCGGAAGAGTAGTTCGAAGTTGCAGAGCATGGGGCTGACCGGATAATAGGAGGTACGTCTATTGATGGCAAGGTTGCTTCTGCAAGGGGACTCGCTATTTCGGGTTCAATGGAGACTGGAGGGTATAGGCCAAGTAAGCTCGGAAACTCAAGTTTTGGGGCTGACTCTAAGTGATTGAACGAAGTGCGCGAGAAAGTTGAGATGGTCTTATTGATGATGGCGGTTATCTACGATTGATGGAGTAAGTCGGTAGTCGAGTCAAGTTTTGCCAAGTTCTCATGGTTCTTCATGGGGCAGAGTTTTCGTTAAGGTGGAGTTTGTTGAAGTTCGGGTGGAGCTTCATAGTCTCTCGCACGGGATGATTTCTCGTCAAGGCGGAGATTGTTGAGTTGTGGCAAGAAAGTTCGGAGGGCCCGCGTCTGCTAACACCTCAGCGTACGCTGGGGGGGTCCATAAGCGAAGGCCAGCGTCCGCTGGGCACCCAGCGTACGCTGGGTGCTGCTGCTGCGACAGAATCTCCTAATCAGCTCGGGACTCGTTTTGGACTCCTAGTTCGACCTAGATAAGTTTTCTTGTATCCCAAGTGTTGTCCACTATATAAGGACATGTTACTAGGGTTATGTAAGGTTTTGTGACTCGGTTCCCATCAATAAAAGCTCTCCTTTCTCGCCGTGGACATAGGCATTAGGCCGAACTACGTCTTGTGTCCGTGTTCTTTTGCTGCGACTTTGTTCCCGTGTTGGTGTTGTGCGATCCTAACATCTACCTCATAAACCAATGACAAATACCCTTGTTCCACATTCGCTCATGATCATTGTCAATAAACAACTATATAAATCAACTATGATTAGCGAATAAAATTGTAAATTGCAGCTGTATAATGTTACTGCCTGAATTTACTACAGTGGTTGAGTGTTGGAAGATTGGCGTTGTTTTGTCTCCTTCGGACAGTATAATTGCAGGCAGGACACCAAGTCTAGAATTTTGTGCATCGCACGTTACCTTTCTGTGGGATGAGCTCTTCTTTTCGTCCCGAATTTATCGCACATCGGTTACATGGTTCAAATATCACGGTCTAAATCACAGCATATGTTTCCTTGAACGTTTCCATTACTTGCCTAATAATGTAATTGCGATGACGAAAATTTCTTGGTGGCTATTTTAAAATTTTAAGTTATAAAGATTTGGTTATCTTAGTTTTTATATAGTGTATGCTATTTAGACATTGAGCCCGAGTCAAATTAAATTTTGAGTATAGTATGATTTTCAAAAACTTTTAAAATTATTACAACACAAACAACATTGTCTTGTTCCAAAATATCTTACTTAATCTTTTTAATTAGGATATAACGATTCTCTCACCACCAAATTTAAATTCTGGTTAATTTTCAAAATCTCGAATCGTGATAGTTAAAAAACAAGTGTTTAAATTTTATGGAAAAAACCTAAAATGTAAATGCAAACATATTTACTATATTTTGTATCCAAAATTGAATTAGTTGATTAATTGAATATTCTTAAACAAAAACAAAGAAGTTTTTAATTTATTTTCCATTGTTGATGATCAATTGTCTTCATTGCAGAGAAAGACGTTAAGGTGGCCACCAACAAACGAATTAAATAAGCTACAACGGAAAAGGCTACCGGGAAAAAATACCAATAAGACAAACGAAGTTGAACTGGTCGGAGTGAGGTTGGCTTAATGGGCCCGCTCACGTAATAGATCCACAAAAGTTACAAAACGAATAGCGAATGGGCTGGAGAGAGAGAAAGTCCATGATTCACGGATTTGTCCCTTTGTAGTACCTTACCAAAATCGATCCCAAAGTTACCAAATACTGTCATTTGCCGATTACACCCTTATATATCATATCACATAAAAAAAAATCTCTAAAATAATTAATAAGTTGGTATAATCGCATTCAATCAAATAAGATCGTCTTTGTCGTAGGGTTTGAATTATGCATCCTTTCCATCTAAATAAGCAACGTATTTAGCAGTAACAAATTGGTGTTAATTTAAAATGTCAATGAAATTTCGGAGAGATTAATTTAATTAATTTACAAAATGTAAACTTTATCGCCCGACGATCTAGTTATTACAATCTTAATTTTTCATCTAAAAATATGTGTAAAAAAAAATACAATCCAGTATACAAGACGAATATGCCTGGTCGCGGAGCAGGTATTGGGGGTACGACCGAGCAGGCGAGCATCACTAACAGGAGACATTCCCTTTAAAATTAAGAGTTATCGCAATTAAATTAAATAATTAAAATAGAATTATAATTAATGATAATACTAACTCTTGAAATATTTCCTTATTGGATAATTACATTGATACGAAAAAAATTAATCAATACAAAATCTTTTAATTCCATAATTTATTGGATAAAAATAAAATGAAGGTCACTAATTAATCTTACAAAGATATAAAAAAAAGAGATAATTGCCCTCAGGCCCCTCGAGTTTGAGGAAATTCGTGTTTCAGCCGCTCTATTTTTTTTAATTATCATTTAACTCTTCAAGTATGTGAAAAGTGTATATTTTAAGTTTTTAACTCCTCTCGCCGGAATCCGATGATTTCTCCGGCAATTTTAGACCTGAGATTACCAAAATATCCTTTACTTAAAAAAATAAATTGAAATCCATTTTAACCCTGTTCTCTTTCGTCTCTTTCCTTTCATTCCCTCCCATCTCTCCTATGTTCTCGTTTTTCATCAATTTTCCTTATGGAGTTAAGCATATTATAACACTTGCACTCCCTAGCTCTTGAACCCAGAAATAATACATGAAGCAGAAGCTTTTATACCCAGAAGTCAAATTGTCCAAACATACACATGAACATGAATCTAGAAGCTTTCAATCCAGATCTTCAAAATCGTTCATTTTTTTTAAAAATCTGCTAGATGCTTTCAATTCAGGAGCTTTTAAACCAAAATCCAGAAGACCCTCGCGGAGAAGACGACCGGAGAAGGCTCCCAACGACGTCGGGGAACGTCGCACTACAGAGACTCTTGCTCGCGACAATTTCAACCGAACCAACAATTGCTCCATTTCGCATTGCTCTAGTAAATAATTATGAATAGTTAATTAACGAGCTAGTTGTCCATGGAGGAGGTTCCCAATCGCAGGGTCGGCTTCGTTCCAGTCGAAGGAGGTGCCCAATCTTGGATTTTGGGAAACGGAATGGTCTTGGAAGATGAAGAAGATGGAGAGTGAAGAAGATTTTGGGAAGGAGGAGGACTGGGTGCCGGAGAATAGGGTTAAACTGAGTTTCAATTTGTTTTTTTTTTTAAGAAAATGGTATTTTGGTAATCTTAGGTCCATTTTCGCTAGAGAAAAGAGCCGATTTCGGCAATAAGGGTTAAATAATACCCTTTCCACAAACTAGAAGGGCTAAATAATAATTAAAAAAATAGAGGAGCTAAATCGTTAATTTTCGAAAACCCGGGGGGGCTGTGGGCAATTATCCCAAAAAAAATCCTCTTGAGACACGAAGGTAATCCCTTCGAATCAACGGTCTCAAATTCGTTCTGGACAGTGGTACGAATTTATTTTCTCTTATTTTTTTATATATATGGAAAACCAATTTCTCTCCCGCGAAAAACCCAAACAAAAATTAGAATTAACCAAAACCCTAACCCGACCCGACCCGATCGCCTCTCCCCAAGGATGTTCTTCCTGAGCTTGATTGAACACAAGTTCAGTTTACCACCTGAACTACTTCCGACCAAGGCAGAGGAAGAGGAGAGACACAAACAGAATGAAGAAGACACCAAGAAGCGCGTACGTCTTAAACCTCAGGTGCACCCACTCGAGAACGGCGTCCGAAAAGTTCTCGAGAACAATTTCTTGGACAAGGTAATAAACCCTAACCGTTCTATTGTGTTTTGTACTTTCGAAAGGTACGATCTTTTATATCTATTCTATTCTATTCTATTCTATTATCCAGGTGATTGCCAAGCTAGGGCTTTGCATATCCATCTACGACATAAGAAGTATATCTGGCGGCGATGTTGCTCCCGCTGCTGGGGGCCCTACTTATTCGGTGCGTTTATTATGTCTTGATGAAGTTTCTTCCATTGTTAGTTGGTTAACTCTAGGTATTGACCTTGTGTATCGCTCGCTCGGTTTGCAGGTGAAATTTAGGATGGTTGTGTTTCGTCCCTTTGAAGGAGAGGTCATTTCCGCGAATCTCATTGATTCCACCGAGGACGGCTTGCGTCGTGAGTTGTCGATCGCTGGATGACTTTATTGTAATGTCCAAGTTTCGTATGGTTGAACTGATGTCAGTATTTTTTTTTTTTTTTTTGCAGTTTCGCTTGGATTCTTTGATGATATTTACATAGCAGTGCATCGTTTGCCGGAACCATCCGTTAAAGAAACTGATAGGTAGGTGGAGGTCTATCTCCAAGTTTGTTTCCGTTTGTTATACATTCTTTAAACCTCTGTTCAGTCTCGTAGTTTGAAATTGCATCTGCAGCGAGCTTCTTAAGTCCTGCAAGTACAAGGTTTTGTGGAGATGGAACTTCAAGGAGGATGAGGACGACGAGGAAAGTGAACCACTACCAATGCATATCTTTGGAGACTGCGAGGTTTATATTATAACTCTTACATTTGACTATATGATCAGATCTCCGGTTGATTTAGTCATGGTATAATTGAAGTGTGTTTTTGAATGCCAGATTAAGTTCAGGGTGGAGACTGTAAGTTTTCCTCGACCTCCGACTGAACCAACCGGAAAGCCGTTTGCTCCAATGGTGGTAACTGTGAGTTACTTTTTCCGGACATCTTGATCCTTGCTGAATGCCAATTGGCTTCTAAGTGGAACGAAATCTCTGAAAGTTGCCACTTGTTCATCTGATACGTCAACTATTTCGGGTCCTCGAGTCAATGATCCCGTCTCATACTTTTGCAGGGAACGATCGAGGATGCCGGTCTGGGCCCGGTTAATTGGTGGTAATGATTCCTGGTAATGATGCTGACAAGTCTTTTCTATCCAGAGATGAATGGTGGAGCAATGAAGAACTGCTTATGAGCATTTCTCAATGCCAAATAGTAGTTAGAGGCAAGCAGAGAAACGGTAGTCTAGACCAGTTAGTCCTTTGCTGGTTTATTTTTTGATTAGAAGTTATTACTTAATAAGAGCATGGTACTGAACCAAAAACGGAAAATTTAGTGCCCCATTAGATATAACTGGTATATTTGACCATTTAAAATTTCAAAAATTTTGTGCGGCAACGAGCTAACCAGGTTTGTGTAGAAAAAAAATGTATTTTGAGGGCCGAGTTGAACAAATTTAAATGGCATTAGTTCGAGAGAGAGAACATTATCGAAAAGTACAATTGCGTTTTCACCTGAGTGTTCATAAAAAGATAATAAGTTATGGTTGATTGGTTTCTCAAATTAGATATGCAGAGTTGTTTCTATTTCCTTTCACTTAATCTTGTTCTTCAAAGATACGTTTTATTTAAGCATTCTATTAACTGAAAGTAATTTTGCTTATAAATTGGAAATGAACGCACACCTTTGCTTTTCTCTAGGCAAACAAGCCAGAGAAAGATAAGAAGATACCAGGGCTGTGACTTATTTCTCAACTGTTCCTCGTTGATACCAGGTTTTGGTTCACAACACTGCCAGACCGGTCAATTTCATCTTGGGATAAAAAGGTTCATAATTTTTTCTGACTTTTACAGAGAAAAATATTTGACTCTGGCTTGTTTGCCTAGAAAAATTATAACTTTCCACTAGATGAAGATGACCGGTCTAGCAACACTGTGAACCAAAAAGTGGTATCAACTGGTTTACGGTTATCATATGATGATGAGGAACACTTGCGCTGCAGGGCTTGCAAAAAGAAGTGTCTTGTTAATGCCTTGTAATCTCCTGTGTTTGTGTCAAGAATGTCACATGGTGATCAATGTATCTCCCTTTATGACAGCTGGTTAAAAGCTATAAACTGCCAGTCTGCAAATTTTCATGTCCGAAACCCATCAAGTGAATCACTGAAAGTAAAAAACAAAGCAATTGATGAGCTAGATTTTCCTGGAAATGGAGTGACTTGTATCGTGGGGTTGCTCTGTTTCGAATAGGACCATCGATCGCTCTGTAGTAATCAAATTACACACCCTCTCGAAATCCGAAATCCCTGAAGCATTCTCCCCTGTTTCAGCCTCCGCAAGGAACAAACTAGCCTCGTGCTTTCTGTAAGCAACTGTTGAAGGGAAGTTGACACAATCCGGAGGGTGAGTCCAGTCTTCCAGAGTCAACCGGGGCCTAATCTTCACCTCGCTTTCGCCACGATCCCGGCCTGTGCTCCTGAGGAACACTGACGAGCAAGCCGATAGGACCCCGTAGAAGATGAGGTTGACATGCTTCTCCTTGGCCAACTCGGACGCCCAGTGAGGCATCATATCGACGATCATCCAATCAGGGGACAATGCCGTAATAAGCTCTCTAAATGGTTGCTTAAGGAGGTCGTAAGCCGCCTTCGAGTGCTGTACCTTCTCCTCAGAAGGTCCACCGTGGCCTCTGCGCCTTCGGGCAGCTTTCTAGTTTATTATATCCTTAGCTCAATGCGGATAAGTTATTCAGTAATAGGAGTTAAGTGTAGTTTACTAATGCTTTATTATTGTATAATTACTAAAATAGTGTTTATAATTGTGAGTTTTAGGGCTTTACTACTGCTAAGCCTAAAACTCACCATTATAAACACTATTTTAGTAACATCATAAAAACTAAACATTAATGAACTATTTCTTAACTCCTATTACGAAATAATTTATTTGCGTTGAGCTAAGAATATAGTAATCTAGGGAATTACTTAATCACCTCAATTTAAAATCAAAAAACGGGTTAAAAAGAAATATACTTTCTTACTTATTCGACACAGCTCGGTCCTCAATTCTAAATAAATAGATGGGTTAAAAGTATTCTATTATTCTGATAATATGCATATTTATTCTGATTATACTATACGTGACCGGTCGTGTGGCTGATTTGGTTGTTATCAGATGACTGACCACACGACAGTCACACCCATACTACTAGACCAAACGACAGTCACCGACTTAATGTACCGTAAGTCCGTAACGTTTATTTTCGATTCGGGATAACGGTCAATACAACTTTCCCCCTTTCCCGCCGTCTTCTTCCTCTCCCCTCCGTCCGAAACCCTACCGGACGACGCAAAATCCAATCCGGACCTTAACCAGACCGATGTTCGGGTTCTCCTACGGGGAGATCTTCCTCATCGTCGGGGCAACCGCCGCTCTCATCGGTAAGATTTCCTTAACCCATACAACTCACTCACTCCTCTAACGATCGAGCCTAAACGACGGCGTTTTGCTCGACGATAGGGCCGAAGGACCTGCCGATCATAGCCAGAACTGCGGGGCGGTTAACTGGGCGGGCCATCGGATACGTCCAGGTCGCCCGCGGCCACTTCGACAGCATCATGCAGCAATCTCAAGCCCGTCAAGTAACCGCCCAACCATTCCGTTGCCCCCTCCTTTTAATTTATTTGTCCTCTTTTAATTTTTTTTGTGTTTTTTTATAGGTGCACAAAGAGTTGCAAGAAACTAGGGCTCAGATTGACGCGATACGCTACGAGATGTGGAGCGCTTCTCGTTGGAACGCTGGCCCGATGACTCGGAGGATGGTCGATAATGTCGGCCCATCATATGCTTCAAGTGATGGTTTAGGGAGTGAAGTGCCTGTGACGGCGATTCCTGTGAAGACTTCGGAAGACAGTGTTAGCGAGGTCTCGGCTGAGCAAGTGCGTGGAAGGATTGTGCAGGCTCCTTTGAATGCCGAGGTTCTGTTTTTTAGTTCGTGGCTCAGCCTCTTCTGTTTATCTTAGGTCAATATGTCAAGTTTTTCGTCCCTTGTGATTTCCCAGGTTTTGGAGTCATGTGATGTGCATAGCCAAGCGATAATGCATGGAAGATTAGCTGAGTTATCCCGGACAAGCGCTTTGCCCAGTGGTGCAAATATGGACGAAGTTGTTGGGCATCTTGGTTCACTTAAAGTGTTGCTTCTTTCTGCTGAAAGTGCTGGGAAGTTGCCAAATCGTCCAGGTTCCGGTGTCTTGTCAACTTCACTTTGTATTTTGGAATGCAACTACTTTGATTACATGATTGTGGTGAATTTCAGTTTGTCTTAAATCTGTTGTTTGCGATTTGCCTTGACTCGAAAATGTTAGCTTTCTGTTCTGTTTTTGGTTGGCTGGAGAATCAGGTCACAGTAGGGACTAGAGAATATTGTGCTCATAACATTTTCTTGGTCTTAATTTTGATTAGCTTCATTGATGTGAGAGTCGACTTCTTTGTTCAATGTGTGATAACATCCATAACTTTTAATGCAGAGGCATTTTGAATAAGACCCAGGTTCCAGAGTTTCAGCTATTATGTTGTGAAAACAGTTATCAGTTTACAAGAACCTTGTTTACTGATGATGTTAATCTTTTAGAGTATAAGTGATATGCATGGTTTCTTGTTTACTATTACAAGCTTTATTACTTTTGTGATTGGCTGCTTTCAATGGCATAGATCTTGTTTCCCACTGACGGTGATTCTTTTGCTGATAATTTAGTGACTTTTGATGAATTTTGAGACGATAAAACTCTCTTCCATTTTGTCAACAAATTATAGTTGTGTTTTGCTCACCCCACTATTGCTTGATTCTTTCAATATAAACATGCAGTTTGTTCTCTGACAAAATTGAATACCCCCCCTCCATAAGTTGCCATTAGTTAGTCCAACTCACTTTGGTTCATTCCAAACTATGAATTGGCTGTATAAGGCAGCTACTATTTCTAGGTGTACTTTTCTAGCATCTTTCCCCTGTCACATAGCAACCTAATGCTACTCAATTCCATAATGCTGTGTTGCTTACAGGTGATGTTAAAGGGTCTGATATTGTTTTGGAAGCTATTCTGGAGGCTGAGGTTGCGCACAATGCCAAAACTTGTTTGCACAGCCTGGAAAATCAGATAAAATTTGAATAAGAGAAGGTGATTTATCTTTCATTTCCCCAGTTATTCTTCTTGCGAGGAAAATATTTGATAAAAAGTGATTGTCTTTGTTCCAGAACTGCTGGTCTGCGCATCTGTGCATACCTTAACTTTGTTTATATGCAAAGAGGTGGATCCACTCCCAAACCACCGAACCTCTCAGATCATCAATGGCAACTTGTTTGCTAGGATACTTGGACCATTTCTTCACAAAAGTCAAGGCTTGACCTCATGCGGACAACTTTGATGTGCTAAGTAACAAGATTTGGCTTAAGAAAGAAATATGAACTCAGAGCAAAACGAAGCCAAGTTCAGCTGAGAAATATGATCTTCAATTGTCGATCTTTAGCTCCTGAACTGTTTACACATTAGATGTATCAGGCCGGTGTTTTTAGGCCTCCCAAAATTAAATCAGAAAGGTAGCTTCTGTTTGATGTAGGTTTCTATTTTATGTTTTTTCAGGATACTGTATAGTTCATGTCCTCCTATTCAGAGAAAACACCATCTACTCATAATTGAGCATATTAAAGAATCTAATCTACTTGTTCGTGTAACACTTTGTTTTGGAGGTCAACGGTGCAATCTAGGATGGTCCTCTCGTTCATGCAATTTCCAGGTTTTCCTTTGTCTGGAGGGACAGTTAACATCAAGGTCAAAATGATGGCCACAGCGTTGGTAGTCGTGTTGCGAATTCGAGCTGCGCTCGACTAGTTTTTGTTATTGGCATATGATGATGACTGGTTTAAGATTTGTGCATTTCATGTTTGCATTTTAACAACCTGAGCTTGAACTAGCAATCCTATGAGGTTCAGTAAATGACTTTACAATGTTGGCTCCCTATTTTATGTCATGCTATTCCAATTCCATGTTACGCAGAAGCTGTGAGAAACTGTGGCTGGCCTTACCAATATACCCAGCGACTTGTTCGCCTCGGTCAATTCGTAGCACCAAGATCTTTGGTGTGATATGAACGTACTAGTGGCACCATTTGAGTGATCTGGTGGCCATGATCCTGTAATATTAGTCTGCTGGAAATGGCATGGAAAGGTAAATGGTTCTAGCTTGTACATTGCTTGTCTGCGGAGGACGGTGGAGACCGCTTTCGGTCTCCGGGCACATCAGCAAGTCATTTCAACGTGTTCGCAATGTCGGGCTCTATTTCTTCTGCTTACCTCAGTTCTCATGATTCTATCATAGATTTAAGTTTAACATGGATCATTCCTTGGATCCGCTCCCTATCTGCTCTGCTCCTCATTTCCCGCAATTGTTGTGTAGAATCCAAGCAAATGAAGCTTAATTTTGTCCCAGCTGTCTCCACGTGATGAAATAAATAAAGGACGTGGTCCCTATAGGAGAAGGATGCATAGTTTTCACTGCATTTAAAAAGGTTAGTTGTGCAGTAGTAATTTCCATGCTTAGCTCTCATGCTGGTCGCCTGAATTGAAATAAGCTGTCTTGGTGGTTTTTTTTTTTTAAATTACCTAATATCATTGTTTCGATCCAGGTTAAATTACAAAGAGTGCAAACCTCTCCCTACTAAGTTGGTAGATTTGAAAGTTTCACGTCGCCTGCATTCATTTTGTGCTTTCCTCGGTATCATTGTTCAAATTATAGTTCTAAAGTTAGGTCTTAATAAAAAGGTTGACACGAGTAACTTAGTAGGGCGAAAATACCGATAATATTAAGTTCGAATTAGTTATAATTATAAAAGATGATAAATCTCTCTTTAGTAAGTTTGGTAAATTTGAAAAGAGTTTTATTCGGCTCCTTTCATTTTGTGTGTTCTTTCCTCAGTGTCGTTGTTACAATTATTTTGCGAAGTCTGCCTTCACCTGTACTAGCACATGGAGTCAACGAACAAAGGGGGAGGAATTGTAGCTAAGGGCTTTAATTGCTTGAACATTAGACAGTATACTTCAGGTACCGAGGAAGGAAACGAGGTGTGGAAGTGAAGATTGAAAACGATACCAAGGAGAGAGAGAGGAACCAACAATTCTTTGAATTAACCTGTGAAAATATTGTTTTAGTTTAATTAATAGATTTCGAATTCGAGTTCGACTTCTGAAAAATATTGGTAATTTTTTTATCAGTGAATTTTATAAACCGATAGAGTTAACCCAACCCGACTAAAAAAGCCAATAGTTTCCCCAAAGCAAAATTACAGAAACGCCCAAAAAAGGCTGAAGGGAAAAAATACAAGAGAATGAGAGATGGGCAGCCAGAAGGTAACGCCACAAATATGTCAAATTAAAGAGTACTAGTCACATTTGAAAATTTTATGTAATTCAAATTTAAATTAATCGATTTATTGAATATTCAAATGACATATGTTTTTTAAAAGAGAGAGGATGTGAAAGTAGCATCAACAAAGAGAGCACAGAAACTGGTAAGAAGACCTCCTCATAGTCAATTACAAATGCCTAGTTTCACCAAAAGACAACTCCTAAGATTCCTTCCTTTCCTTCTACATCCACACTTCTAGAGACTTACCATCTTTCTCTCTATAGCAAAAAGCTGGATTTTCCTCCTTTTAACTCCCATGGAGAAGTGTTGGATGAGCTCCAAAATAGATGTAGTAAATGATAGTGAAAAGTACTCATGAAGCAAACTGGCAGTTGTAGTCGCTTTTAACAAGCTGCCATAGGAATTTGGACCTCTGTATGTTAACATCAGACCTTGAAAAATGTACATTTGTTGCTTCTTTGGCATTTATTGAAGTTGGTGAAGTCCTCAAGTACATGGATAGAGAAACATGAGACGGAGTTAAAATAATTGAATTGATGGTACATATAATCACACCTTCCCTCGACATGTTTTGTACCTTTGTGTCGCATGCTTAAATGTAACACGTTTTATTATTACTAACAAACACTAAAATCAATTATTGAGATATTGTTCAAAATCTTGTGAACACAATATAAAATATTTGGAACCCAAATTTCATTTCTAAGACTAGATGATTTAAAAAAAACATAATTTTTACTTACAATGAAATACTAAATATTATTCAACTCAAAAAATTATCAATCGACTCAATGATTATCAATATACCAGTTGTATCAACCATAAAAACTTATTACTTACAATGAAAGGCCTATAAATGACACACTCCCCCTCCAACTCTTTTCTCTACCAACTTACTTCCCCATAACAAATATTCAAAAAATGTCGACACTTGACCATCTCTTAGATCTTCCAGAGCAAATATGCTACGTGCAATGTGGGTTTTGTACCACCATATTGTTGGTAATTCCTTGACCTAAAAGTTTCTATGTTCCTCTCTTTCTCAATTTCATCTTCTCTAATTTAACTTGTGGTGGGAAATCTGTAGGTAAGTGTTCCAAGCAGCAGCTTGTCAATGGTGGTCACAGTGAGGTGTGGACATTGCACTAGCCTCCTCTCTGTAGACATGATGAAAGTTTCCTTTGTACCTTTCCATCTATTGGCCTCTCTTAGCCCAGATGATCATGTGGTAAAACATTACAAGTAATTAATTGATCAGTTAATTCTCAGTTATATTTTATGAAATATATTTGTTTTAACAAAATGTGTTCAAACCCAGAAAAGAGATGGTAATCTGGAAGAGGGGAGCACCAAAAGAGCATTGGACTTTACTCACAGCCCATCCGAGGTGATATCTTCTGATTACGAAGAGGAGGATGACCATATAGTGAACCGAGTTATTAACAAGCGTAAGTCATATCTAATTAAAGTTTTTTTTATAATACTTGGTAGATATCGACTAGGTCGATTTAATCAAGCTTGGTTAGTTAGAATCTTTGAAGTAGCAATAATAAATATTACCATACTCGAATCTAAATGGATGTCTTACTACTAAGTTATATCAGTCCAAAAAAATGTATATATCTTTGGTGATTTACACTGAAGCTTACTATTAAGTGAAACAATTTATTTTTACAAATTTACTCTTAACAACCTCGAAATAATACATGCAGCTCCGGAGAAAAGGCAGAGAGCACCCTCAGCTTACAATCGCTTCATCAAGTAATTTCAATTAGTGAAGTCCAATTGTATAATGATATTATGTAAATTTAGGATATAATAAATAGTTTCTTTTTGCATGATGATTTGAATATATAATTGCAACGCAGGGAAGAGATCAGGAGGCTTAAAGTTGAAAACCCAAGCATGGCTCACAAAGAAGCCTTCAGTACTGCTGCCAAGAATGTGAACTCCTCAACCCAACATCAAGCAATTAATTATGTCTTGAACATCATATAAAAGTTATAATAAAGTTGATGATGCAATATATTTCTAAATGTACGTGTACATATAATATTGGTTCAAGAAACGGGAGGGTTCTATCTGTCTTTAGAAAAAGTAAGGACAAACAAGATCCTATATACTAACAATACAAATTGGTCAAAGTGATTATGTATTTGAATTTTCTCAAGGAAGTATTGGGTTCAAGGAAAAAATATCATTAAAATTACTTTCTAAATAGGATTTAGGATCCAACAGTGATCACTCTGAATTGAGAGATTTACCACCCAGTTCATATAGATTAAATTTGAAAGCATTTTTTGTTGTCCTTGCAGTGGGCCAACTTTCCTCCAATCCAGTACCAGGAAGATGGAGATGCATTTGGTCAGGATGAAGACAATGCGCCTAATTGGCATTACAATGCATTTGATGATCAGGTAATATACCTATTATTTCTGTTAGCTCTTATTTTACCATTTTCAGAATAAAATGTATGTTTTAGGGTCATTAACAAGGTATATAATTTAAACTTAATTTGATTTTAGTTGAGGACCACTTTACACATGTTTAGCTTAAAGAAGAAAATTAAGGAAAGGGATAATCTTTCTTATTTTTTAGTTAAATTGGCAAATGACTAATCTTGGGGTAAGATATTTTTTTTTAATACCTAGTTTATTATATGTAAACTTAAAGAAGGGAATAATATAACAGAAAACATTAGTTATCTTACTTTTAAAACGATCGGCCAAGTGAATCCCAACCGTCGAATATACGAAGAAGTACATAATTCATGCTTCTTGCTGTTTGAATTATTTTCAGGTCAACACAGAAGACCAGGGTTTCCACGGTTCAAGGCATTCCAAAAGGGCAAAAACACCTTTTTGATGCTCTCCCTTCATTAACTTCCGAAACAAGAAAACGTCTCCTTCTTACTTAGTGTGTTATGTGTCCTTTAAAAGTAGATGCCTGTCTCTCGGGAATGATTTCACTGCAACTTTATGCATTGTGAAGGGCTGTCTTCTTCGTTTATTGAAAAACTCGAGACATCGAGGTCTTTTCTTGGTTGATATAAATGCATGGGACTACTTACTCGAAGAATTTAAGTACGTAATTTTGAATTTCTAAGTTCAAAATCATACTCAATTTAAATCTCAATTAATTGGATATAGCCACCTCACACTTGGTACAAAGCTGACATGCATGCGAAGGTATGCAAATAGGAGAAATAAATTGTATAAAAATCTTAGCAATTTCTGTTAACACTTGAACAATAATAAATTTCGAGTAGTGTACTAGATTATGTCAACGACGAGGGCAGGGCAAGCCACCAAATGACATCCGATGGAACCAGTTCTCTAAATTTTGTTTAATCCATGGATCCAATTCTCTTATTTCTCTACGAGGGTAACTATCTATTTGTCACTTGATGGTTTTCATTTATTGGATTCAAGTATGAATCTCGTATCGCTTACGTAATACACATAAGCTTTGATATTTAAATAGGATACAAAAACTCTAATATAGAACATAATATTGCAATCTAAGAGTCGCACAATCTCCTTTCCACACGGCATGCAAGACAATATATTTGAGCTCACACCAACATCTAGAATAAATTGTGCAAGTTCTAGCCCGATAATAAACAAATTTTATTTTGAAGAGTCGTGTTAGCTATGAATATCTAATCGTTTGTAGGATATACATAATTTCTGCCTACTCATCATCTTAAATTCCTGAACATTCAGAGTAAGAAATATTCATATTGAATTAAAAATTTAATACGATGAAAAGTCCTATTCTATACGGCATACTTTGCAGTTTCTAAACTTCAAAATATTATGAGAAAGGACTCTTACTGGTAATAACCCCGGAAGAAGCAACAGAACGAAGATATTGTTGAAAGAAATTTATACTCACTTTCTCAAGTTAACTCCGGATTGCATGAAAACAACAAGAAACAATTTTCCATCAAGAAAAACGAGGAACAAAGATAACATAATCATTGATCTTCTAAATCTTGAATTCAAACATTATGAATATAAAATAATACAATTAAGAGAATCACTCCTGAATATCTGTGAGCGTAGCGAGTGGGTGGATGCTTGCATGTTGTTCCAGAGCCTTTACACATTGTTCTATGCTCAGCAAGCATTTCTCTATAAGATGTTAAACCTGAAATTGCCAACCATGTTAAGTTTACACTAGCAAGAAATTAAATCACAGTGGTATCTTTATTGGAAATAATTCTGAATTATACATGTTTGGTATGAGTGTAAATATATGGCTTACCATCCTAATGTAGCTATGTGGGTGGCAATGCAAAACAAGGAACGAGATGCTCCTGGTGGCCTCTCCTGAGACAAAGTATGGACAAAGAAGACAGGAGAAAAAGCCAAAAGTACTATATATAACAAGAAACTAGGAGTAAGACAACAAGTATTTTTTTCTGAATAGTTCTAAATTGATTATGAATTTTCAAAATAAAAAATTTTAAAATACAGTAATATAAAATAATTGTTAGGAAAACTTTGTAAACTTTCCAAAGTCTCTTTTTTTTGCCCGAAGGCCCATTAGTATCCGTATAAAAGGATATCCAAGCGAGGGGGCAAAATAGCACAAGAAATCCCATTGGACAGGTTCTACAAATCTTGGAGTTAAGTTATTATAAGATACTACTGGTCATTTGGAGCTTCACAATTTTCGTTCTTTCGGGATGACCAATTTCGTAGCCAATCTTATAGCCACATAAAGCTTACAGAATTCTTGTTACATAGAAGATGTCCATTTTCCCACTTTTCGATCCATCAATCTTTAATTGCATTCGACTCACACGAGGTTTTTTAAGATCAGAATAACCAGACTCCCAAGTTCCGTGTCTAACCATGTTGGGTCATAAACTAGACAATAGCAAGATTCATATAAGCCAGCCCCATCCTAATAGCTTGGAAGTAATTGCTTTAACGTAGAATGACACTGGCCAAATCAACACAGAGCCCGACCCCTCGAAATTACGAAGCCTCGAGCAAATCTTCAAGTAAGCAGGCCTACAAGAAGGAAAAAAGCTAGAGGGAACACAACCACCACAAAGAGCAAAAGAAAAAGGTTTGACGACCGGTGCATCATGCATGTTCAACCTGGTACGGCTAATAACCGGTTCCTCCAATTAACGTTTCTCCATCATATACAGAGTCAAGAGTTTAAGATGCATTTTGCAACAACATACCCTTGCACGAAACTGTCATCTAAGACATAACACGATTTTTTCCAACACAAAAGAGAAGAATGACGCCAGTTCCTGTCCCCTGACCCATAAACCACAAGAGCTCCGCCTAGCTGGTATCCGATTTATCCAGGGCTACAAAAAAGAAAGAAAAAGAAGAAGGGAAGGGCATTAGAAGTTAGAACAAACTCAAATGGCACCATAAGGTTGCAAGGGCGTGCGATATATATATATATATATATATATATATAGTGAGAGAGAGAGAGAGAGAGGCATACTGTTATAGTTGAGAAGCTTCTCGATAAGATCAACGTGAGTCATGAGCATTCTTCTGCAACAATACCGAACCAATCCAAGAGCATCAAGTGCATCCCTGGAAAGCAAACACAACCAGATGTTACTGCAAGATCTTAGAAATAATGTGGAAGGGTGAGAAAGCATTGATTCAATTTACAGTCAGCTGCATCTTCGGAATACATCAAACTGGCTTCTTTCCCCACGACTGCTCTCATTCAGATTTCAATTTCCTCATTCCAATATATGTTATACCATTACACAGGTTACAATATTTCCAGCATTACAAACAACTGATTAAACCAGCCCCTACTAGAATTCATTCTCACTTAGCAACTGGGCAGAACTAGTTGATGGTCCACCTTAAATTGGTAAACAGAGCACAGCACCATAAGTGATGGAAACTATGCCCTCTGCCCCGTGTTTAGCTAAAAGAGTGAGCACACAGCGATACCCGAGCCAGTCTCCAATAGAACAAACCCAATGTGCAAAGAAAATCCTACCCCAATGTTACAGCAACCTTGCAGATAAGAATCTAGGTGCAAAAAGAATGGCGAGTTTTCACCAACTAGTAGAACATTATTCCTGAACCCAATCAAGTATGTGATGCACAATGATAAAAACAAAGGTTCAAATTTCTCTCTCTCCGTGTCCCACATTCTTTCAATTCAAATTATGACAAAAGAAAGGACCAGCAGAGTAACAATTAAAGTGTATAATTCATCCCCAACTTACTCCCGAACAGCTAAGTAACCTCGCAGACAAGGATTAAGCTATAATAATCAGATAAATTTGTCCTAGCTAGTAGAAATGATTCCCGAACCCAACTAAAACGAGCATGTGCTGCACAATACACCACAAACACCGAACAGAACCGAAATTTCAGACTTGCAATTTTCTCTCCCACCCCAATGTTCTTCACCCCGAATAACGACGAAACAAACATCAAAACTTGTGAACCCTAAACCCTAAACTCGAAACACCCTAAAATGAAGAGTGAAAATACAAGCCAAGAAGAAGGTTACCCTTCAGTGTAATCCGCCTGAAGAAGGTCCAAGTACAAGTCCCATTTGTTCCCGATCACCTTCACACACACACAAACCCCAATATTTTAGGACCCATATGGAAATAATTAAAAAAGAAACACGCGCATAAACCAATTCAGAAGTAGGAAGAGGAAACAGAGGAAGCTAGTTACCTTGCCGCAGGTGAAGCACCGGACGGGGATTATCATTCTCTCTCTCTCTCTCTCTCTCTCTCTCTCTCCGCCGCAAGGGTTTCTAAAGAGACGCTGTTACTTCAGTCGGGGTTTCCGAATTTATAATATAAGCTCCAGGTTCTTCTTTCCTTTTTCTCTTACGAATTGCAATTTAGTACAACGATGTTTAATGTTCTTACATCTCAGTACTACTTAGTTTAAGCCATTACGATTGAAGTATTTTATCGTTGATATTTTTTACCACGTTACTCGAGTTTTTTAACGAGATTGTCACCGTTTTCATACATTTTAAATTTCGAATTATTTGTACTAATAAAACTTAACCTAATTTTGTTGTCAAAATCCAAACATATCTTTCTGTCCAATGAAATAAGCAATTTGTAATCAAATAGAAGATGCAAATTAACATAAGTTAAATCTTTCAATGGACCAATGAGCTAGGATCACTTGGAGATGTAAATTATAAAAAATAAGTCTTTTTTTCTGAAAAAAAAAGCCTTTTTGTTCTATTTATAATAAAATGCGAGATATTGTAAAAGAATCTCTTAAAGTGTGGATTTTAGAGAAAACTGTCAGTGAAATGTAAAAGATGACATGCCATTAAGTTACAATCATGCTTGAAAATCCAGAGAACTAATACTTGTTTTCTTATTTCAATTATATAATAGAGTCGCTTAAAAAAACAATCAGTGTTGCTTTCATATACTTGTGTCTTGGTGAAATAAAAAGAGTAATGTAAATTGCCGACTAGAAGGAAATACCTCCAATTTACGTTCACTCTGTTGAAGCAACTTCCACATCCTCTCTCGTTCCTTTTTTATTTAGAATTGGGTTCCTCTTGTACCATTGCAAATTGTCTAATATTTTTGTTGATACGAATATGTTGTACATTGAGTTGAATATTATTGGGTCATATTTAGCATGAATTGTCTAAGAATGATACACCAGTCACCAGATAAGCGATATTGAATTCAAAGACAGACATCATTCCCCACTTAGCCAGACGCTCATAATTCCAATTCATACTCGTTATCGAAAGAAAATTCTCGAGCGACAAACTTGAAGCCATGATAGACAAAAATCTTTCTGAACAGACGGTCAAAATAAACGACGAGGACTGAGAACAGTATACCGCTTCAAGAGTTAATTCAAGACTTTAAAATGCCTAGAACACAAAAGTATAACATTTCTAAAGCTTAATAATAGCTAGTAACTTTCTTAAATACGGCTATTTCACTAATCTATTTGTTACATTCCCTGGCTAGCAACCATCAATCCAGTGATGTGACTCCAACCTAAACAAGAGTCGTCGCAGTCATACCATAGGCAACCAATACTTCAACCTACCGTGGCGGCTAAGGCAAACTATTTCTCAATGGTCAATCACAGCCAAGGGATGCAACTAGCTAAGAAGGTGCCTCTACAATAGAAAACTAAAAACCAAGATGGCAAAACCATTCATTGCACCAAATCAATCAGGATATCAATCTATTAGGGCGAAGTAACAAAAAGTAAAATAACCAGGTGGGCATAGAAACATCAGAACACAGGTCTCATAAGGTAACTTCAGTGACTGAGCATCACAATTTAAACCACAGCCTATGTGGATATAAGCATATTCAAAACAACTGCACCCTAAACACAGAACTAAAGCTTTCATAGCCAATCATCATCGACAGAAAAACATAGAAGGAATGCACAAGAGTACAACAACAAACATACAGGAACATTAAATTCATAGAACTATGAGTCAACACTCAAAATTATATATAACCACTCAGGAAATTCGAATTTGCGGCCAATATGCATCGTCGCATCAACAAGCTACATATCGTTTGCTCACTTCGATAGAGCAACTATTCAAACAAGATATACACCTACAAGTAAACAAACCGCGGCAGCGTAAAACTATGAAGCAATCACAATTCACATCAACATGCTCCACAACATTTACTCATCTCGATAGAGCAACTATTCAAATAAGCTATGCACACCTACAACTAGACAGCGTTGTGCCACAGCAGCTTCAGAACTATAAACACCCTAAGGAACTAAAATAGCAGGACCTTAGAATTTTCTGCCAAAAACTATGCATCATCGGATCAAAAAAGCGCCACGTTACTGGCTCACTTCAATCGAGCAACCGTTCAGACAAACTATACACCTACAACTAAAAACAAAGGAATTAATCACTTTGAAAATTCATCAAATGGACAAAAATTGATATTTCAACCATGTTGTTTAGTCCATTAATTAAAAACACAACATAAATTCTTCATACACGGCAAACAGAGTCTCAACCGCAATTAAACCAAAGATCGAAATCAATCGGACCCTGCCTTATTATAGACGTACGTAAGCCCGCACTTCCCGCAGTAATGCCTGTCAAAATGATTCGCCATGAACGTCCCAGCCCCGCACTCCGAGTTCGGGCACTCCTTCCGAAGCCTCTGGACCTTCCCGGAGTCATCCACCTTGTAAAACTGGAGCACGGCGAGCTTCACCTTCCTGTGCTTGTGCTTGATCTTCTTCGGCTTGGTGTACGTCTTCTTCTTCCTCTTCTTGGCGCCTCCCCGGAGCCGGAGCACCAGGTGGAGCGTCGACTCCTTCTGGATGTTGTAGTCGGCAAGGGTCCGGCCATCCTCGAGCTGCTTTCCGGCGAAGATTAACCGCTGCTGGTCCGGCGGGATCCCCTCCTTGTCCTGGATCTTCGCCTTCACGTTGTCGATCGTGTCGGAAGACTCCACCTCCAGGGTTATCGTCTTCCCCGTTAGGGTTTTCACAAATATCTGCATTTTTGCTTTTTTTTTTGTTAGGGTTTGCGGCGGAGAGAGAGAAATGGAGTTGGAGGAGGAGGCGGGGGGAAGAAGGGATTTATATATGGTTGTTTTGTAGGGTTTGTTAGTGTTTAGATTGCTTAAACGGCGGCGTTGTCTTTAATTTTATTTTTGCTTGTATTATTTATTGGATAATATTTGTATTAAAAACTAAAAAGACTAGAAATATTTACACATAACTCCCATGAAAGAGAGATCCACCTAAGGCCCATCTTGCTTCGAGTTTATGAATCGAGTCACGGTCCATCTAACTTTTTTAATTAAAATCGTATTTATACAACATAGACTATCATAATAACAAGTCATTAAATTTGATATTGTTACACCAATTTGTCGCCTAATTAATCAAAAGATAATCAATTATTTATAAAAATTAATTAAATAGAAATCATTTTAAAATTAATCCATGACCATCCTCAATGATAATCTTTCGTTTAATCCCCGGCTGTTTTGCCAACTCGTACAATGAATATCTGCATTTTAATTTCATTGGTCGTGAGATATGATTTTTATTGGGCCTGAAATTATTTCATGATCTCGCGGACTAATGCTGGCCCGGGAGCATTGTCCATGGCATAAATTCGGTACAATACTTTCAATTTCGTCTTTTTCGACGCTAAAGGGAAATTCATTTTATTCTTTTGACATGGGCAGTAAGGCTAAGACATCCAAAGTCTAATTTTAATCGCAACTTGCAACAATCCATTGTCAGGTGTTATTTCATGTGAAGGAAAAATTTCAATTGAAAAACATTATTATTTATGCGTTGTATAAATATTTTCTACTTCACATTTTATGTTGCTCGACAACCAAATTTAATTCACTAGTTTTAAACATTGTCAAATTTTGAAAAAATTCATCAAATTAAAATCAACAATTTTAGTATTTTTTGAACACTACTCGAGAAAATTATATCAGTCATTAATTTAAAATATAACTAATTTTGTCGCTTTGGTAAAATTCATCCAACACTTTTTTTATGTCTATTTCTATAAATTAAGGAATTCAATTAGATATAATGATATTTTTACATTGTTGTTAAGAACACAAATAAATGAATGTCACTGTAAATATTTTACATAACAAAATTAATTTGTTTTTCTGGAATAGATTGAGAATTTGAAACAATTATTGTTTAGTTGACTAATTAAGCTACTAACAATTGAAAAAATCAGTTTAACTGGAAAACTAGATCTATTAAATCAAATTGATTGTTGTTTAAAAATTATGAGGTGCACTTCATAATTTTTGTGTTAAATTTTAGAGGAATCAATAATTTTATTTTACTATTTAATTTAATCATCATACATATTTATGTGTAGTATTAGGAAAGTAATTAAGGTCTCATTAAGTACAACTAACTGCACTAAGTGAACTAGTCGTTGAAGGAAGAAAAAAAGTGCGGTAATAATAACTAGTCGTTGGAGGAAAAAAAGTGCACGCTGTAATAATAACTAATCGTTGGAAGAAGAAAAAAAAAGCGCGCACAATAATAATAACTAGCCGTTACAAAAATATGATATGCACCAAGAAAAATTTCAAAAGATTAGTGATAATCATTCTCCTCTTGTCATTGCAAACATCAATGAATTATATCAGTCATTAATTTCAAATATAACTAATTTTGTCGCTTTTTGTGAAATTCAACCAACAGTTTTTTATGTCTATTTCTATAAATTAAGAAATCCAATTAGACATAATTGATATTTTTACGTTGTTGTTAAGAACACAATTAGATGAATGTCGCTGTAAAAATTTTATATGATATTTTTTTCTGGAACTCATTGAAAATTAAAAAAAATACTGTTCAATTGACTAATTGTGATACTAACAATTGGAAAAAATCAATTGTTAGTAACAATCTTATTTTATTAATTAATTTAATCATCTTACACATATATGTGTAGCATTAGGAAAGTAATTAAGGTCTCATTAAGTACAACTAATTGCACTAAGTGAACTAGCTGTTGGAAGAAGAAAAAAGGCGCGCACGGTAATAACAACTAGCCGTTAGAGGAAGAAAAAGGTACGCGCGGTAATAATAACTAGCCGTTGGAAAAAAAAAGTTTGCATGGTAACAATAATTAGTCCTTGGAGGAAGGAAAAAAAACACGTGAAATAATAGTAACTAGTCGTTATGATATGTGCTGAGAAAAATTTCAATGATGAGTGATCATAATTCTCCTCTTGTGATTGCAAACATCAAGGAAGATGATTGAACATCGTCGTTCAATAATTTTAACATTTTGTTAGACATTTTTACTCTGACCATTTAGTCTAGCCTAAGTTCAGAATTTCACAATGTTGGAACAATTTTTTTTTTGCGCCACGTTGGAATAAGCTCTAACAAGTTTTATCCATATGCGGCAGGTTAACATCATAAAAAGATGGTCAAACGAATCAGATTATGACCCAAATAATTAATATTAAATTAAGTGATTAATTTTGTTAGTGAGCTCTTTCAATTTGGATTGATTTTCAACGACAGTTATGCATAAATGGTATTGTATTTGTTGACAAAACCTTTTATAGAATCATGAGTCCCACACCAATTTTACTTGCCAAAAATATCCTCATAAATGTGACAACTAAGAAATTAAATCATAATATTGAATAATTATTAAACTCTTCATCACCCTCTCCATATATACCTCCAAACCCCCCGAGTGAAATACCACACCACACCACACTCTTTCCCTTCCATAACTAAAAATGACAGAAAATAAGGTGGAGCTCACCTACATCACCAATGACGGGGAAAGGAAAGCATGCTTCATGCAAAGGAAGATGGGCCTCATGAAGAAGATGGTCGAGCTGAGTACCCTATACGGGATTCAGGTCTATGCTATTATCTACAGCTCCTTTGAGTCTGAGCCCGCGATCTGGCCTTCTCTCGAGGAGGCTCGCCAGATCGCGATCAATTTCAAAGAATTTTCCAAGATGGAACAGAGCAATAAAATGCTCAACAGGAAAATCTATCTTCGACAGAAAATCTCGAAAGCCAGTAAACAGCTAAAGAAGGAAAGAAAGAAAAATCGGAAGAACCATATTAACGAGATGGTGATATTTGATTTGTTTGATTTTTTTGAAAAAATATTCTCAATTTATAAAAAATATTATACGCAAATAATTCTTGTTACCTCACTTTTGTAGTTGATGATTTCAAACATCTCTGGGAACAACTTGTACAACTTGTCCATGGCGGATTTGCATGAACTAGACTTGGTGATTGACCAACATTTGAAGGACATTCGTGATGATATGGACAACCTTCAAAGGATGTCTGAAATAACTCAGAAGTATTCGAACATGCATGTTGGTACGTCCAATGTTGGAGATCTTCACCAACTCGTTCAAAGTCCGATCGATCTTGCTGTTCATGAGGTTGCCAACCAACCTGGGAATTGGTCCATGGATCCGATGACCTCACAAGAGGGCGGCCATGCACATGCTGGGGGGAATGATATGGTGATGTCATTTTTGGATACTGGCAATAATGACTTCAATGGTTTTTACTGGCCTGGCACTTTTTAAGATCGTTGTTTTGGTGTGTTGTCATTACTTTGGGGGGAAAACAATGTTCTCTCGTTCTCTTTTAGCTTTTTTATGTTGTAACCAATGGAGTTCAATCCATCTTTGTTGAATAAATAAGTCTGTCTTTGCGTAAAAGATGTTGTTATCTCTTCGGTGAATGAGTAATTTACAATCTGAGTATTTTTTACTATCCAAGTCGTCTAAATATTGAAACAAATCGTTATTTTGATGTATTCATATTCCCGACAACACCGGAAAAATGTTATTGCTACGCATCCATATCCGCGACAATACCAACAAAAGACCACCTTCTTATTCTTTTGACATGGGCAGTAAGGTTAAGACATCCAAAGTCTAATTTTAATCGCAATTTGCAACAAGCCATTGTCAAGTTTTATTTCATGTGAAGGAAAAATATCAATTGAAAAACATTAATATGTATACGTTGCTGGTCCACATTTTATGTTGCTTGAAAACCAAATTTAATTCAATAGTTTTAAACATTTTCAAATTTTGGAAAATCCATCAAAATCAACAATTTTAGTCTTTTTGAACAACACTCTAGAAAAATTATATCAGTCATTAATTTCAGATATAATAAATTTTGTCGCTTTTTGTAAAATCATCCAACACTTTTTTTATGTCTATTCCTATAGTTATGAAATCCTACTAGATATAACTTGAAAATTTTAAAAATGTATTGTTCAATTGACTAATTTCGCTACTAACAATTGAAAAAAATAAATTTAATTAACAATCTTATTTTATTAATTAATTTAATCATCATACATATTTATGTGTAGCATTAGATTAAGGCATCATTAAGTACAACTAATTGCATTAAGTGAACTAGATGTTGGAGGAAGAAAAAAGGCGCGCACGGTAATAACAACTAGCCGTTGGAGGAAGTAATAATAACTAGTCGTTGGAGAAAAAAAAGTGCACGCAATAACAATAACTAGTCATTGGAGGAAGAAAAAAAACGTGCGTGATAATGATAACTAGTCGTTACAAAGATATGATGTGCGCCAATAAAAATTTCAAAGATGAATGATCATCATTGTCCTCTTAATTGCAAACATCAAGAAAGATGATTGAACATTGCCGTTCAAAAATTTCAACATTTTGTTAGACATTTTTACTCTGACCATTTTGTCTAGCCTGAGTTCAAAATTTCACATCGTTGGAACAATTTTTTTTTTTTTGGCCACTTTGGAATAGGCTCTAGCAAGTTTTATCCAAATGCGGTAGGTAAACATCACAAAAAGATGGTCAAACGAATTAGATTATGACACAAATAATTAATATTAAGTTGAGTGATTAATTTTGTTAGTTAGCTCTTTCAATTTGGATTGATTTTCAACGATTATGCATAACTGGTTTTGTATTTATGACAAAACCTTTTATAGAATCATCAGTCCCACACCAATTTTACTTGCCAAAAATATCCTCATAAATATGACAAATAAGAAATTAAAACCATAATATTGAACAATTATTACACTCTTCGTCACCCTCTGCATATATACCCCCAAGCCCCCGAGTGAAGTACCACACCACACCACACTCTTTCCCTTCCATAACTAAAAATGACAAAAAAGAAGGTTGAGCTCGCCTACATCACCAAAGACTCAGCAAGGAAAGCATGCTTCAAAAAGAGGAAGATGGGCCTCATGAAGAAGACGGCCGAGCTGAGTACCCTCTGCGGGATCCAGATCTGTATTATTATCTGCAGCCCCTTCGAGTCCAAGCCCACAATCTGGCCTTCTCTTGAGGAGGCTCGCCAGATCGCGACCAAGTTCAAAGAGTTGCCCGAGATGGAACATAGCAATAAAATGCTCAATCAGAATAGCTATCTTCGACAGCAAATCTCGAAATTCAGTAAGCAACTAAAGAAGAAAAGGATGCAAAATCGGGAGGACCATATTAGCCAGGTAATATTTGATTTGTTTGATTTTTTAGAAAAATGTTCTCAATTTTTTAGAAAATATTATAGGCAAATAATTCTTGGGATGTCACTTTTGTAGTTGATGATTTCATACATCTCTGGGAACAACTTATACAACTTGTCCATGGCGGATTTGCATGACCTAGACTTGGTGATTGACCAACATATGAAGGACGTTCGTGACGACATGGACAGCCTTCAAAAGATGTCTGAAATAGCTCAGAAGTATCCAGACATTCATGTTGGTACGTCCAATGTTGGATATCATCACCAATTCGTTAGTCCGATCGATCTTGCTGTTCCTGAGGCCGCCAACCAACCTGGGAATTTGTCCATGGATCCGATGACCTCACAAGAGGGCGGCCATGCACATGGTGGGCTTGCTGTTGATGAGATTTTAGGGAATGAGATGGTGATGTCATTTTTGGACACTGACAATAGTGACTTCAATGGTTCTTACTGGCCCGACACCTTCTAAGATTGTTGTTTTGGTGTGTTTTCATTACTATGGGGGGAAAACAATGTTATCTCGTTCTCTTTTAGCTTTTTTTTATGTTGTAACCAATGGAGTTCGATCCATCTTTGTTGAATAAATAAGTCTTTGCCTAAAAGATGTTGTTCTCTCTTCGGTAAATGAGTAATTTACAATCTAAGTATATGTTACTATCCAAGTCGTCTAAATATTGAAAAAAACGTTATTTTGATGTATTCATATTCCCGACAATACCGAACGATGTCTCCATATCCGCGACAATACCAACAAACGACCACCTTCTTATTCTTTTGACATGGGCAGTAAGGTTAAGACATCCAAAGTCTATTTTTAATCGACACTTGAAACAATCCATTGTCAGGTTTTATTTCATGTGAAGGAAAAATTTCAATTGAAAAACATTATTATTTATACGTTGTATAAATATTTTCTACTCCACATTTTATGTTGCTCGACAACCAAATTTAATCCAATAGTTTTAAACATTTTCAATTTTTGAAAAATCCATCAACTTAAAATCAACAACTTTTTTTTAACACTAATGGAGAAAGTTATATCAGTCATTAATTTAAAATATAACTAATTTTGTCGCTTTTTGTAAAATTCATCCAACACTTTTTTATGTCTATTTCTATAAATTAAGGAATTCAATTAGATATAATGATATTTTTACGTTGTTGTTAAGAACACAATTAGATGAATATCACTGTAAATATTTTATATGAAAAATTTAATTTTTTTCTAGAACAGATTGAAAATTTGAAAATTTTATTGTTCAATTGACTAATTAAGCTACTAACAATTTAAAAAATCACTTTAACTCGAAAACTCGATCTATGATATCAATTTATTGTTGTTTTAAAATTTTGAGGTGCACTTCATAATTTTTATGTTAAATTTTAGAGGAATCAATAATTTTATTTTACTAATTAATTTAATCATCATACATATTTATGTGTAGTATTAGGAAAGTAATTAAACCTTCATTAAGTACAACTAATTGCACTAAGTGAACTAGCCATTAGAGGAAAAAAAAAGGTGCACGCGGTAATAATAACTAGTTGTTGGAGGAAAAAAAGTACTTGCATTAACAATAACTAGTCGTTGGAAGAAGAAAAAAAAGTGTGTAATAATAGTAACTAATCGTTACAAAATGATGTGCACCTTGAAACTAATTTTTTCGCTTTCTGTGAAATTCACCCAACACTTTTTTATGTTTATTTCTATAAATTAAGAAATTCAATTAGACATAATTGATATTTTACGTTGTTGTTAAGAACACAATTAGATGAATGTCGCTGTAAAAATTATATATGATATTTTTTTTCTGGAACTCATTGAAAATTTTAAAAAATCACCGTCTAATTGATTAATTGTGCTACTAACAATTGAAAAAATCAATTGAATTAACAATCTTATTTTATTAATTAATTTAATCATCATACGTATATATGTGTAGCGTTAATAAAGTAATTAAGGTCTCATTAAGTACAACTAATTGCACCAAGTGAACTAGTGGTTGGAGGAAGAAAAAAGGCGCGCACGGTAATAACAACTAGTCGTTGGAGAAAGAAAAAAGGCCCGCGCGGTAATAATAACTAGTCGTTGGAGGAAAAAAAAGTGCGCGCGATAACCATAATTAGCCGTTGGAGAAAAAAAAAAGTGCGTGCGATAACCATAACTAGTCATTGGAGGAAGTAAAAAAGCGCGCACAATAATATTAATTAACTAGTCGTTACAAAGATATGATCCGTTCCGAGAAAAATTTCAAAAATGAGTGATCATCATTCTCCTCTTGTGATTGCAAACATCAAGAAGATGATTGAACATCGTCGTTCAATAATTTCAACATTTTGTTACACATTTTAACTCTGACCATTTTGTCTAGCATAAGTTCAGAATTTCACATCGTTGGAACAAAAAAAAATTTTGGCCACGTTGGAATAGGCTCTAGCAAGTTTTATCCATATGTGGTAGGTTAACATCACAAAAAGATGGTCAAACGAATTAGATTATGACCCAAATAATTAATATTAAGTTAGATGAATGTCGCTGTAAATCTTTTATATGACAAAAATAATTTTTTTTTCTGGAACTCATTGAAAATTTACAAAATTTACTGTTCAATTGATTAATTGTGCTACTAACAATTAAAAAAATCAATTGAATTAACAATCTTATTTTATTAATTAATTTAATCATCATACATATATGTGTGTAGCGTTAATAAAGTAATTAAGGTCTCATTAAGTACAACTAATTGCACTAAGTGAACTAGCTGTTGGAGGAAAAAAAAAGACGCGCACGGTAATAACAACTAGTCATTGGAGAAAAAAAAAGTGTGCGCGATAATAATAATTAGCTGTTGGAGGAAAGAAAAGTACGCACGATAACCATAACTAGTCGTTGGAGGAAAAAAAGTGCGCACAATAATATTAACTAGTCGTTACAAAAATATGATCGGTGACGAGAAAAATTTCAAAGATGAGTGATCATCATTCTCCTCTTGTGATTGCAAACATCAAGGAAGATGATTGAACATCATCGTTCAATAATTTCAACATTTTGTTACACATTTTTACTCTGACCATTTTGTCTAGCCTAAGTTCAGAATTTCACATCGTTGGAGCAAAAAAAAATTTTGGCCACGTTGGAATAGGCTCTAGCAAGTTTTATCCATATGCGGTAGGTTAACATCACAAAAAGATGGTCAAACGAATTAGATTATGACCCAAATAATTAATATTAAATTAAATGATCAATTTTGTTAGTTAGCTCTTTCAATTTGGATTGATTTTCAACGACGGTTATGAATAACTGGTTTTGTATTTGATGACAAAACCTTTTATAGAATCATCAGTCCCACACCAATTTTACTTGCCAAAAATATCCTCATAAATGTGAATTAAGAAATTAAAATCATAATATTGAATAATTATTACACTCTTCGTCACCCTCTCCATATATACCCCCAAACCCCCTAGTCAAATACCACACCACACTCTTTCCCTTCCATAACTAAAAATGACAAAAAAGAAGGTCGAGCTCGCCTACATCACCAATGACTCGGCAAGGAAAACATGCTTCAAGAAGAGGAAGATGGGCCTCATGAAGAAGATGGCCGAGCTGAGTACCCTCTGCGGGATCCAGGTCTGTGCTATCATCCACAGCCCCTTCGAGTCCGAGCCCGCGATTTGGCCTTCTCTCGAGGAGGCTCGCCAGATCGCGACCAAGTTCAAAGAGTTGCCTGAGATGGAACAGAGCAAGAAAATGCTCGATCAGAATAGCTATGTTCGACAGCAAATCTCGAAATTCAGTGAGCAGCTAAAGAAGGAAAGGAAGCAAAATCGGGAGAACCATATTAACCAGGTGATATTTGATTTTTTTGATTTTTTTGAAAAATGTTCTCAATTTTTTAGAAAATATTATACGCAAATAATTTTTGGGACGTCACTTTTGTAGTTGATGATTTCAAACATCTCTGGGAACACCTTATACAACTTGTCCATGGCGGATTTGCATGACCTAGACTTGGTGATTGACCAACATCTGAAGGACGTTCGTGATGATATGGACAGCCTGCAAAGGATGTCTGAAATAACTCAGAAGTATCCGAACATTCATGTTGGTACGTCCAATGTTGGAGATCTTCATCAACTCGTTCAGAGTCCGATCGATCTTGCTGTTCATGAGGCTCCCAACCAACCTGGGAATTGGTCCATGGATCCGATGACCTCACAAGAGGGCGGCCATGCACATGGTGGGATTGGTGTTGATGAGATTTTAGAGAATGAGATGGTGATGTCATTTTTGGATACTGACAATAATGACTTCAATGGTTCTTATTGGCCTGGCACTTTCTAAGATTGTTGGTTTGGTGTGTTTCATTACTTTGGAGGGACAAAAAATGTTATCTCGTTCTCTTTTAGCTTTTTTAGGTTGTAATCAATGGAATTCGATCCATCTTTGTTGAATAAATAAGTCCGTCTTTGCGTAAAAGATGTTCTCTTCAGTGAATGAGTAATTTACAATATGAGTATTTGTTACTATCCAAGTCGTCTAAATATTGAAAAAAAAATCTATTTTGATGTATTCATATTCCCGATAATACCGAACGATGTACCCATATCCGCGACAATATCAACAAACGACCACCTTCTCAATAAACATGTTGGTTGTCTGAACCTAAAGAAAGCCTACGCTCCATAGTCAGTGACTAAACCTCAGAAAAAATAACCTTATTGGTAAGAGATTAATTTTTTAAGAAAAATCCGGCACAAAAAAAATCTATTGATACTAATGGCTATTATTGAAAAATTGGTGTGTAATCTTGTTTTAAATAAAAATCCAACCCACCAAAATCTAAAGACTTAACAATTTCAATGTTAAGTATTTTAACAGTTGTTATTTTCCTGATTACCATATATATTTTTATCTTTCTGTATGATCACCATTTATTCGTTTGGAGAGTTACCATATTTTTTCTGTGCACAAAAGGGTTCACTTCTCCTAGAATTGGATAGGTTTTTTCCTGTTTCACTTATTTCTTAGAAACAATCTCTTCAACCCCTCAAAAAAAAACAATCTCTTCAGAATTTCTTTGAACAGTCCCGATCAGAAAGCCATTTATACAATTAAGCTATAATATGAACAACAAATGCATATATTTAAGCGATCTCAAATCGAACTATTAAAACTGTACAGATATTAAATACTTTATGAAAGAATTTAATCGTTACTCGAAAAATTCAACTTATTTTTATATTTAATCATTTCAATAAATTTTCGAATACAAAGCAATTTAAGGCAATACACTGGTCAACAATAGGACGTAAGAATACAAAATATTGAAAGTGAAATAAACGTGAATTGTGCTACAACGTTGACATTGTGGACCATTACATAAATGGTTAGTTGGACTCCTTTTTTTGCCAAAATCATAAGGACGTTACAATCATCCTCATATTTATTGTTGAGTACATTCGAACTCATCATTATCCTATGCAGATACTAACTTCTTATTTACTTCGTGGTTGTACTTATTACTCTTTGAAGGATTTACCGTACAATTAATACATAATCACACATTAATTCTTCTTAACGAATAAATTTATTAATAAATAACAAGTCTTACTTGTTGTAGTATGTTTTCACAGGGTCATTGTAACAGTGTAGTATCACCGGTTGGTTTACGATCACAAAAAGATCGAATACGTGAATGATTTCCACGAATAACTTTGCTTCACAAAATTTAAGATTCTCATAGACTAAAACGTAATTAGTCTCTTCTGAGTGGAGATCTGAATGCCAAACTTACATTTCGGTCACTCTCTCTTTCTCCCTTTTATGTAGAATGACATAAGTTTGCATGCACTACATGTCGACACGTGGCACACTATGCGTGCATGGTCACTATTTGTAATGCCACGTGAGTAAATATGTGGCATGCCAAGTGGCACACTAGGTCCATTTGTCCTATTGGGCCTAATGGACAAAACTCGAAAAGGCCCATAATGGGTTCCTTTCGGGCTTACGTCCAACACTCTTTATTCTAAAAATATTAATTAGTGTATTAGAATCTTGTAATTTTGTGAACAAATTTCTAGTTCAAATTTCGAGTTTTCGGGAATTTCTTTCTCCCCTCCTCTCGTCATCTCGTGGCTACTCACACTCATCCAGAACCATAACCGTCGCCTCTTAACTAAACGACAACGCAATCACATATGGCGATTGTAGCCTCCTTACCAGGTGGGAACCTCTTCTCCAGGCTCCCGCCCACCCCACACAGAAACGACCGGTCGTCCCCCTCCACCTCATTCTCCCCGCCCATCCCAGCCCCGAAGTACCCGCCCCCTTCCAAGAGGCGCCAAAATCCCCAAAATGCGCCTCCCAAGAACCCCGCCTTCTCGCTCCCCCACCGGAGGACGAAGTACTACAAGCCGGTCAAGGAGGGCGACGTGCTCACCCTCGACGGAGATTCGAGCCGCGGCGTCGTGATTGGGGACTCCGGAGTGTCGTACCTCGTCCCCGGCGCGCCGTTCGAGTTCCGGTTCAGCTACTCCGAGGTCCCCCGTGCGAAGCCCCTTGCCGTCCGGGAGCCGGCGTACCTGCCGTTCGCGCCGCCGACGATGCCCCGTCCATGGACGGGGAAGCCGCCGGTGAAGAAGAAGGCTGATAAGAGGATTCCACTGTTCGACTCGTTCAACCCGCCGCCGCCGGGGAAGAAGGGCGTGAAGTACGTGGAGATGCCGGGGCCGTTTCCGATGGGAAGGTTTCCGATGGAAGGGAGGTCGAGGGAGGAGATTCTCGGCGAGCCGTTGGCTAAGAGTGAGGTTAAGGAGCTCGTTAACCCTATGATTAGGGATAATCGCCAGGTTAATCTCGGTAAGCTTCATCGCAATACGAGTTGTTAAGTTTTCTTAAAGGTAAAAAGGATCTAAGACAAGTGGTTACGATGATCTTTTCCCATTTAATTAATATAAAGTAAGTATAACTGATTTGTATCAAGCATTGTTTCTGCTGTTTGTTCATTTTCTTTTTTCTTTGTTCTGTTGTGTTATACTTGTAAACACATCATAGATCGACGGCCATGGTGCATCGGGAGCTATATAGATGATCTTAAGTACAGAATTGAGGTTTGGTTGTTAGCGTTGTTGTATTCGTCAACGGTTGTCTTCGTTGTGTTGATTCGATGGATATGGGTGAATGTTGCTTTTGTTTGTTGGATGGTAGGGAGGGATGGGTTGACGCACAACATGTTGGAGTTGGTGCACAGTCATTGGAAACGGAGGCGAGTTTGCAAGGTTCGTTGTTTAGGCGTTCCTACGGTGGATATAGCTAATGTTTGCCGCGCTCTTGAGGTAAGGTCTCTTGTTCTGATTGTTATTTCCAAATTCCTCTCTGCTCAGAATCGCTGAAATGTTGGTATGGATAGGAAGTTGTTGTTGTGGCATTACAAAAGTGTCTTTGATGGTGGATGTAATTTGTGATCTTGTTGTCTCCTTTGAAGTAAATTTGCTAGCGGAACAATTATGGTCATCCAATGGATGAAGTGTTATTATCTTTGTTGCCCTTTCCACATCCGTGTATCTAGTTTGTTGGATTACACCTGCCTTACAAATGCTTTATCCTAGCTTATATGCTAAAATGAGTGGAAATATGTTATATTTAGCAAGACATAAGTAGAAAGGAGTGAAGAAAGATTATGTTCTATGATCTCTGTTAGGAATGCCAACAATACTGCTAATAGTGAGATACAATCTACTTTCGGTACTTTATTAGCACTGCATAGAACTTTATATTCAAGTATTTAACTTTCTCTTGATCTTGGCTTATGTGAAGTAATGCTATTGTGCTTCTCTGCTTTCTTTTTTTTCCCAGGAAAAAACTGGGGGAAAGATCATTTATCGGGCTGGCGGAGTAATTTATCTTTTCCGTGGCAGAAATTACAACTACCGAACCCGTCCACAATACCCTATGATGCTTTGGAAGCCAGCAGCTCCAGTTTACCCCAAACTTATCCAAGAAGCTCCTGAGGGACTAACAAAAGCTGAAGCAGATGAACTACGAGAAAAAGGCAAAAAGCTTTTGCCAATATGTAAATTAGGTATGCTGGTCATTATAAAACTAATGGAAGCTTCCTTATTGCTGTTGTTCTTAAGATGTGAAATTGTCCGTCAAGGTAGTGTTCCAAGTGGCGGTGCTGAGATGGCTCCACTTGTATAACTTCTGATATTTGGCTCCTGCTTAATTGAACTTTCCTTTCCGCAGCCGTACCCACTTGATAAATGACAAGCTGACTCTCTTAAACACTTCAGGTCCATTTTTATGTTAGTTTTACTTTCCAATGCTTCTAAAATTCTGTTCGGATTTTCAATATATGCTTGAGTGCTCTGCTACCACCTTTTTTCTACGAATGCTCTGCCACTTAAAATTATGCGTGTTTTGTCTTTCTTTTTAACTTACCTTTTTCATCAATGCAACCACAGCTAAAAATGGAGTATATCTTACCCTTGTAAGAGATGTAAGAAGTGCTTTCGAAGGAAGCCCATTGGTGAAAATTAACTGCAAAGGGTTGCATGCTAGTGATTACAAGAAGTTGGGCGCTAAGCTTAAGGTACTTGTAACATGGGTGTATCATGGTGCTTTGCTAATATATTTCTATTGTTTTCCTTTATTAACAATTCTGGTACATCCAAGAACTTGATCCCATTCCTCCTGGATGTTTAGAAATGATTTTACTGACGGGTTGAAAAACTGAATTTTTTCTGCTCGTAACATGGGCTAAAAGAACTAAGCTTGGGGCAGTCAGCATTGTAAACAATACTTCTCTGCCAAAGTTTCGGAGTGGGGGTCTACGTGTTTTTCTTTCGAATGTTACAGACAATTGTTGACATTGCTACAGTGTGATGTTGTCGGCTGAGACCAGCCAACTGGCCTGGTTTCCTAAATGTGCTGAATGTTCACGGCACAGAAGCTGAAACAAGTAGACAAGTCATGTTGCTGTATTTGCCAATTGATGCATTTTCCATTGTTGCAGGAATTGGTTCCTTGTGTGCTTTTGTCATTCGATGATGAACAGATATTAATATGGCGTGGTCAAAACTGGAAATCAAGATATCCCGACCCTCCTTTGCCATTGGACGTCAGAAATCCATCTGTTGATTCGGGTATGTATCTGAAGAAGGGTTTCTACTGGAATAAGCATAGGTTTTATACAAGAGACATTTCATAGCGGTCTAAACTGCCTAAATAATTATCACTAAATTTTGAATTCTGCAAATGCAGATAAGGTTCATTCTTTGCTCTACAATATATCTCACGCAACTATTTTCATGATGATTTTCAGGCGACTCCAGGGGTGATTGCTCTAAACCTGACCCGAATGAGGTCATTTCAAGTCCTAAAATGATGTCTCTATGGAAGCGCGCGATTGATTCAAGCAAAGCAATGGTATTGGAAGAGCCGGATCTTGCTCCAGATGATCTTCTTAAGAAGGTTGAGGAATTCGAGGTTGTTTCACAGACTGCGGATCATTCGTATCAGGCTTTGTTGGTGTCAACAGAAGATGAAACAAGTTCAGGAATGGCTATCACCGAAACCGATTCTTCCAGCGTAACTCTTCTCGAAGACGACTACCACAGCGATGACGAAGGGCCGGGCTATGAATATGATGAGGACGATTCACCAGAAATTGCAGACCCAACAGTTCCTTTCGGGTCATTGCCTATCGATCAGCTGACAGATAAGCTGAGATTCAAAAGAATTGGTCGTCAAGATTGACTGTGTGCTATAGTAACCATATCAGTTCATCGCTTAGTGACGAAGAGAATTGAATCGTCAAGCTGCACAGTGAAGTCCATATTTTTGTTTGGACGATATGACCTTCACGTTTTTAATATATAAAAATGGTTCCGAAAATGGGCAGCCACACGGACACGTGGTACAAAATTGTCCCCTCGATTCTCTTTCTTTATTCTTCTGAGATCCCCTTCATGGAACTTTATAGAAAAATCAATATAAAACACATTGTCCTCACTCAACTTCACCAACCTAACGTTCAACAACAAACTAATCGACGAAGTCGAATTTGCAACCAAAAAAGATCTAGTAGACGAATGGTCAGTGCCCCGGTGATTTATTAGCACAATTATTTATTTTTAAGACTTGAATGTACTTTGACGAAACACCTACTCTATATTTCAATTTCAATTTGAATTCCTATTTCATTTCATTCCGTAAAATTTTTCGAAAATTCATTTACAAGAATGACTTGACATTCCTAATTTTAGGATTTTAGCAAATGTCTATCTTATATAAATTATACAGAATTGACACTCATATCTCTTCAAAATATTATTAAAAAATTAATTATTTTAAACATTTTTGGCACAAAAAAGTAATTATAGAATTACTAGTTTTCAAATCAAACAAATCACAATTTTGACCTTTTAGCATGGGAACTATATTCTCTTAATAGTAATTAACCGGACATAACACAAAACGGCAGCAACTTTGTGGCAATTAAGGACAAAGATAGGTTGAAAGAAAATATAGAAATAACCAATAGAAACAAACCAAGTGCCTTTTATTTGTCTGAGAGGGTGGTAGATGGTGCAAGTGTTACATCTCTTCCTCCTCAGAAAATTTCCAGCAACCTCCCATAGTTTGGGAAGATCAAACTTTTCCCATTTTTAGTTCTTTCCCTTTTTTAAGAAAAGTATCAGAAACAGAGAAATAGAAGCAGAAGACACTTCCTCGTTTTTTCCAAGGAGAGAAGTATCAGGAAGAAGCGAGAGCAGAAAACCACCAGTCCACTGTAGAAAGGTGTCTCCTTTTTTGTAAGTGGTTGTTGAGATTATCGCAGCGGAAGTTGCAAATGTGACGAATTGTCGAAAATTTATCAATTCATTACAATGATATTTGGGGTTTTATATGGAGCTCATTGCCTTTAGATTTTTAGAACTGTCTGTTGTTGCTTGCACCACCTCTGTATTCCGGCTCTTCAATAAGATTTCGAGTTAGATATGAATGTCGTAATGGTGGCCAATATTAATGCTATTGAAAATTTTCTTGTGATTTGGAAATTGGAAAGGAAGAATTTCCGCATGGTCCTTGTTGCGTGTGTATCTTTACTTTCTTCTTATTTACTGTAGAATGATGGAAGCAAAGTATTTTGTTTAAAACTGTGAAAAAGATTGCGACTTTTGTAACTGAAAATTGTATCCCTTCACCTTTGGTGCTAAAGATTCGATCTTTCTAAGCAGACTGTAGTCTTTAACCAGAATGTTATGACATGCTTTTATAGGCCATCATCATGTCTGAAGATACGACAGAGTTGAGTTACTGGATGAACTGGAAGTTCTTCGGTTGTGCAGCAGTTGTTTTTGTCTCCATGATTTCCGGGGTCATTCTGCTGCTGAAGTTTGAAGGGCCAAAGAAGAGGTCGGGATCCGAGGGGAGAGATAATCAGCAGCAAGTAGGAGCTGGGAATTGTTACCAGGGTGAAGCTTGGATGACTTGTCTGAGAGGAATACACCCTGCCTGGCTGCTTGGCTTTCGTGTCGTTGGCTTTATGATCCTCTTCTCGTTGATCACGGCCGATCTGGTTATTGATGGAGGGGGCATCATGTACTACTATACTCAGTACGTCATCGGTTTGGTTGAGGTTTCTGGCTGCTTTTAATGTTGCCGCATTTTTAATCTTTTGTGCTTCGCCTCTACGCTGTGCAGGTGGACATTCACACTGGTCACTATCTATTCCGCGGTACGGGCCTAATCATATTGAATTCTATCTTCCAGCACCGAGAAAGTATTTGGTAGCTTCTTATACTGGCAACTTGTTTTGCAGCTTGGATGTGCATTCTCTCTTTATGGGCTCTGCACATCACATGGCTCATTTAGTAGCGATCGAAATATCGATGGAGAACGAGGGAACTATGTGACTCTAAATGGAGAACTTGCTCGTATAACCAGCTCAACCAAAAGCACGGACACTTGCGTCGAAGGAGAACCTCATTGTGGCGAAACTGCAGGGTTATGGTGCTACATTTTCCAAATTACTTTTCAAGTAAGTTCATGAACGCTGCAATTTTCCTTGAGTTCATCTTCGGTCAACTTCGTTAAACATGTGACTTATTAGATGCTTGGTTGCTTCAGCAGACTGTGGAAAGGTTCTGATACTTTTCCATAATGTGCACAAACAGGTGTGTGCTGGTTCCGTGGTGATCACCGATACAATGTTCTGGCTCGTCATTTTCCCATTTCTGATGGATGTTGATTCCAACCTCACTCCCGTAAGTATCAATTAAAACATGACACAATGATCTGATTATGATTCTTTCCGGTATCGGTCTCTTGTTTGAGCATTTTCATGTCAATTAGCCGTGTAATGAGAGTCGGAGTCATTCTTCACTAACTATGGTATCTTTCAACCCCCAGATGAATGCTTGCATGCACTCGGTCAACGCCGTGTTCATCCTCGGGGACACATGTTTAAATTGCCTGGTAGATCTTATTCTCCTACATTATTCGAATGGCAATCTTATCTCGCACCAAATCGTAACCATTGTTCTCATTTGCAGCGGTTCCCCATGTTTCGTATTGGCTACTTTGTCATATGGACTAGTGTGTATGTCATCTTCCAATGGTCAGTTCATGCTTGCATCAACTTGTGGTAATTTTTCTTCACCTTTCCGTTACTTGCATTGGACTATTTCTGCAGTTGTCGCTGCAGTTCGGTCGGTCGGTCGGGTGCTAATACGGGATTGACATTCATGAATTGCAGGTGGCCATACCCATTTCTAGACTTGGAATTTCCATATTCTCCATTGTGGTAAGTATTATGCTTAGAATTGTCGAATTTCGACGTCCAAGCTTACGTACATTTGGCTGATTGTGAGGTGAATGTCGCAGGTACCTGGCAGTTGCAATTCTACATGTTCCATGCTATGGCTTCTTTGCTCTAATAGTGAGGTTGAAGAACTTTTGGTTATCGAGATATTTTCCAGAATCCTATCAAGGTTTCCGTTGACCGAAAGTACAAAGTCAACGAGATAACTAACTAGTACGAAGTAGGAAATAGGAAGGAAAAATAAGTCGAAACATTTCTTTCTCCAGTTATTTTCGGATGAAATAACAGAGGGGTAAGGGGGTAATTTCACTCACGGTAGATGGTGAAGGAGGAGTACGGAGTGTATAGCTCTCCATGACTCCATCCCTTCCATTTTCCTTCTCTCTCTCTCTCTCTGAACCAAACGACTTGTCGTTCTGAGATTTCCAAGGTCGTTCGTTTCTGCTGCTTAAGGCTGAATTTGGTGCTCCGTCCGTCTGTTTTTTCCTCTCTAAAAATTATGTGTTTTATTTTTTTGGGTAGAAATTAATCAATTACGTGTTGTCAGTATATTTCTTTGATTTTAAAATAAAAAATATTTTTTGATTGAATAATTGACTCGGATAAAATTGAACCGAAGAACATTATCAATCATCTCTATTCTCCACAAAGATTCCAACTTATGGAGCATGGAGTTACGGGGTATCTTTGGTGTTGGAAATAGGACAATATTGTCGTTCATAACCAATAATTAACTCAGTTAATATTTTTTTCATATCCAATTCTTGGAATAACAATTTCACTGCTGAAAAAAAAATTAACTAACCCCATTAACAATGCGACACAACTCGACCATGAAACGTTGAATTTACGTATAGCTTTAGATTGTATCTCGATAAATGATCTTAATCTATTATTTTTTCATTCGTGGTGATTTGCCATTAGGAATGAAAATCTTTGATATCCTACTTCATTTACTCATAATTCTAGGTGGAGTTCTGCGGCAGAGGTCGAAGGGTAACAACAATTATTGATAAATCTCATATTAAAGACCAAGAACATGCCCTTATCTCACGTTACACACTTGAAATAAACTAAGTTAATTAATTATACTCGTTCCTAAAATATGTTCCCTTGCAACCAAGGACTCTCAATTAACAACTCAGTTATTTAATTATTTTTTTAGTTAGAGATCTTGATGGATAAATTGACGCATTCCTGACTCCAAGTTGATTAATTATTTGATGCTTTCAGCTGCGCAAGTTTCCACCAACAAAAGTAATAAAAAAAATTTAGTTATTATATTAAATTATTAAGATTTTTTTGGTAACTCGAATTATATTTCAAAATAAAATTATACTGTAAAGATGCTATAATTGTAAACCCAGTTAAAATTCTACCGTGAAAATTCTTTGACAAGAAAAAGATCTTAATGTTGATAATATTAGAGCTAATTAATAATCAATGACAAAACCTGATCACTTTTAGGCCGGTATTACAACTTATTTATTGTGTTCTTTCCATCTGGAAAATGTTTTCCAGATAATATGATGCCTCTCTTTGTCTTTTCTTTTTACATTGAAATTTCGATGCACCGATTGGTTAAAAAGAAGTTCCGAGTCTCCGGCCAACCCAAGATCCCATTTTCGGACGCACACCAAATCGCAGTCGCTGTACGAAAAATTGGTCCAATTATACGGCCCCAGGCCGCAGCTAATAAGTCCCCGATAATCTTAATTACATTTCGATTGTGGTTTCGTCAAAATATTCAAATTTGTTTGTGGTAACATATTTATGAGAGGTTAAAAAATTACGATTTAGGGAAAATGGTGATATTTAGCTTGGCTCTTACATAAAACATACAAATGGCCTTTATCTCACTCTGACATAATTATGTTATAGTTAATCTCTTAATTTTTATTAATTGAATAGGAGATCCTGATTCAATCACGTCTTATATTTCGTTATAAAAAAATTATCAAGATTCGTTATGTATTTCCAAATTACCTACCACCGGTATGTAGTAGCTAGTACCAACTCAAACAACAATGCACCATTTATTTCAGAATCTTAAATTCGAACGTTACCAAAAAAAGTTACAGACTAACTCACTCGTTGGTTTTGGCTCTAAAATATAATATAATTATGAAACGATTAATAAAAATTTAAGAAAATACAAACATACTATAATACAGGTTGCACGAGGACACCAACCCAAATCCGAATCTGAGAGTCCACGTGACAAATGTTGAAGCTGCCAAATTGGTGGGTTGGTGGTGGAAGACTTGTTTTTAGTTAGTAATATTTATTAGCTGGTCCAATTTGGTAGGTGCCTGGTGCCGCATGTGGTCCATCATACGGTAGGCGTTTTAATTTTATATTTCTGAACTGCTAAACTGCATTTTGATACTCCGCAGGTTAACATCTTTACACTTGTGGTCACCATATTATACGTTCACTGTTCAAGTGACTGGTAGTGTATGCAATTTGAGGGGCCATTCCGAACTGGAAATCTGAATTCCCGAACTATAATATTTGTATCAACTATAGAGTATCTAAAATTTGTATTTATTTAAAAAGATGACAAAGAATTTTCCAGATCCGAAATTTCTTCGGCATCCCTAAAGTTTGTGCATTATGTTAGATAACAAGAGTAGATGTTCGTAGTAAAGCTGATAAGTTTCTACCACATTATGTAACATCTTGTCTTAAGCTTTGGACTTTGTCAGAATCGTAAACTTCAGCAACCCATTTTTAAGATTTAAAAACTATATTGTACTGAAATAAATAACAGCAAAAGTCTGCAATGTTAACATGAAATTATGCCATCGTAAATTCGTAACACTCTATTACAAACGGAACAAAAGAATTAAAAAAAAACAATTCAAACCCCCTCAGCCGTTACTATTTCATTTTACGGAATTGTCGGGTACTCAAACACAATTGACCAATTCAACTGAGATCCAAATCTTTTTTTAAAAAAATAACCAATTTATGTCCCGACCAAAGAACAAAGCGGTTCCCGCTAAAAAAAACTCTCGATAATTAAATTACATTAAATTTTAACCAGATTTTGTATTTTCCCTATCTCACTCCCAATAAATTAAATAAAAATTAAATTAATCCATAAACAAATTGCCATTTGGTCCCTATAAATACCGTTAGCCCTCCTCATGGCAATCTGTGTCTCATTTCCCCTTACCCACCAAACCAATTCCCCACCCACCCCCACCCCCACCCCACCCAACCAGCTACCTGTTCTCCTTCCAAGGTAATCAAAGTTCAAAACTTTAATTCCATTTCCCTATTTTAACTGCTAAATTTTCCTTCTTTGAGGAATCTAGGACATGGGTTGTTGATCTTTTCTGCTGTATTGAACTTGGTTTGTGAGGTCTGTTTGGTGGTCTCTGATCTGTGTTTGGAAGAGTTGGTGATCTTATGTTTGGTTGGTTTCTGGGTTGTGTCTGAATTTTGGTGCTTTGGATCTCAGGTGAGAAATGGCGAGAAAGAAGATCAGAGAGTATGACTCCAAGAGGTTGTTGAAGGAGCATTTCAAGAGGATCTCTGGCCGTGAATTGCCTATCAAGTCGGCCCAAGTAAGTTCCCTTTGTGTATTATTCTATTATTTGGGAACACATTTGGTATGTTCTTTGCAGAAAATGTGGCGATTTCACACCCTGGTTGCACTTTGTTATATCCTTAGACATTGTGTAAGATGATTTGTGCAATGGAGAAACAGATCTTTATCACATTGGGAATGTTTTCGAATTGAATGCTCGATTTAAGTGAGGTGGTGATCGAGCACTTTTTTCTGATTAAATTTGGTTTTTGGGGTGGTAGGTTACTGAGGAAACGGATTTCAATGAGCTGGCTGGAAGAGAACCTTGGTTGTCGTCTTGCAAGCTGGTCGTGAAGCCCGATATGCTGTTCGGAAAGCGTGGAAAGAGTGGTCTCGTTGCCCTGAATCTTGATCTTGCCCAAGTCGCCGTCTTTGTCAAGGAACGGCTGGGCAAGGAGGTAATAATCCCTTTGCCCTATGTATGCTATAATTTTTCGTGTATGTGAGGTCTTTAGCACGCGAGTTTGACTTCTCTGCTTGCTGTAAAGGTGGAGATGAGTGGATGCAAAGGGCCGATAACCACATTCATTGTCGAACCATTCATTCCCCATGACGAAGAATTCTATCTCAATATTGTCTCTGACAGACTTGGCAGCAGCATAAGCTTCTCTGAATGCGGAGGCATTGATATCGAAGAGAACTGGGATAAGGTAGTCATAAGTTCTGACCACGTCATCCTGTCGTGGAGATCTCCTCCCCATAACTTCTTTCGGGTTCTTGTCAGCTTGCTCTGTCTGCCGACTTCATACAAATCAATCTGTAATCTCTGCAGGTTAAGACCATTTTTGTTCCTACTGGGGCATCATTCACATCAGAAGTTTGTGCACCTCTTGTCGCAACCCTTCCCTTAGAGGTAATTTAAATTTTCCAAATACCAGTTACAGCCGTTCTTCCGACTCTTTAAACTGCTATTTCCATCGTGACCTTTATAATATGTGGTCTCAGTTGCTTATGCTTACAAGTTAACTATTTCAGATAAAAGGGGAAATCGAGGAGTTCTTAAAGGCAGTATTTGCTCTCTTTCAAGGTCTGCTAATGATTTTCAGCCATATTCGTCTTGTAGTTTTTAGATTATACCTTTTCGACTTAACTTTTTACCGTTTCCTTGATTACTCGCGTCAGACCTTGACTTCACGTTCCTGGAGATGAATCCGTTCACTTTGGTTGACGGAAAGCCGTATCCTCTGGACATGAGAGGTGAACTGGATGACACTGCTGCATTCAAGAACTTCAAGAAGTACGGTGCACTTTCTTTTTCTGTTGTTGTGTAGTACAAATCCCTCTTTGTTAATCATCAAGTCCATTTCTTTGCAGGTGGGGTGAGATTGAGTTCCCACTTCCTTTTGGAAGAGTTATGAGTCCTGCCGAAAGCTATATCCATGGGTTGGATGAGAAGGTATCTTTTTTCTGCTTCTCTTCCTCTAGGAATACTTTTCTGCCCCCAATCTTGTTATGGTTATTTGTAAATTGTAAATATTATTTATGCATTAAAGCGATCGTGTAGAGTTGAGTCTCGTCGAAGGTCAGGTTCTAGTGTTTGCTCCATATATTAGAAAAATTAATGACATATTAATTCGATTAACACTTTTCCCTTCTGATAATCATAAAAAAGTACCTTGACGTGTCTTAACAATGAAGAGCCGAGGATATAACTCTACCATTTGAATCCTTAATCCTTATGCAGACAAGTGCCTCGCTGAAATTCACTGTCTTGAACCCGAAAGGAAGAATTTGGACTATGGTTGCTGGCGGAGGAGCCAGTGTCATCTATGCAGATACGGTATGCTTCGGTTGATTCCTCTACTTAAATGACTAGTGATCTTCTTAATCAAACTCTTGAAACTCTTACAGTTGCTTACGCTGTATGAACATTTGATCTCAGGTTGGAGATCTTGGTTTCGCTGCGGAACTTGGAAACTATGCAGAATACAGTGGAGCCCCGAATGAAGAAGAAGTTCTGCAGTATGCCAGAGTCGTACTTGACGTAAGAGCCTTTGCTCACTCTTTAACCATTTATTTTCTTGTTTAGGCTGCTCTGACCTAGCTTAACATGAGCTCTAGTTCTCTTCCTGCCTTGACTAGTCATTACTCTTGTGTACAGTGTGTAACTGCTGATCCCGATGGCCGCAAGCGAGCCCTTGTGATTGGAGGAGGAATTGCCAACTTCACTGATGTTGCTGCTACGTTCAATGGTATTATCCGAGCCCTGAAGGAGAAGGTCAGTTGGATCAAATTTTGCTCTTCATGTTTTATGCGACTAGCTCGAAGAGGAGAAGCTCATGCATAATGACCTTACTGGAAAATTGATACTGATGGTATTTGTCTCAGGAATCCAAGCTCAAAGCAGCAAGAGTCAGCATATTTGTTAGGAGAGGAGGCCCCAACTACCAAAGGGGACTTGCAAGGATGAGGGCCCTCGGAGAGGAGATCGGAATCCCCATCGAGGTATATCATGTTTCCCCGTAAAAATTCTCCACCATTTCATTTTCACTCAAAAGTTTTGATCTTCTTACGTGATGCGCGATTGTCGTACAGGTTTACGGTCCGGAAGCGACCATGACTGGCATCTGCAAACAAGCAATCGAATGCGTTTCCACGACGGCGTAAGTCATCGGTTGCTGGATGGATCTGCATTCTTATTTTCACTGCAATTTGCATTCTCTTGTCTCCAACATCCATTAGATCTTAGTTTCATTTAACCATGTAATGATCGTCATTCAGATGATTGATTTCTTCCAAGTTGCCAAATGAGTGAAAAATGTAAACATTTGTTCAGGAAATTGCTCCAAGTAATAAAGAGTCTTCCATGTTTGTTGGTCTTTACAGTATCCTCATTTACTAGTTTTATGATTACAAAAGTAATTACTTGTAGGGATACATTAGGAAAAAGAAAAAGGAATGAAGGAGAAGAAGATGGCACCAGTAACGGACTTCCAAAGCCGTGAACATGAGAAACTTGGGTTTAGCCTTTAATTTTTAGTTGGTTGTATTAATTGTTGGATATCTATTTAGGCTATGGTTGGGATAGGATATTTAAATGGTGCAAAACTTGTCTAACAAATACTTTTATTACTTTTTTAAAATTTAAATTCAAAACTTTATGACATTTTTAAGAATTCGAATTCGAAACTTTGTAGTAAAACTATAATAACTTTTTAATTTAAGTGGGATAAGTATAATCAACTTTGTTACATTCTCAAGAGTTTGAAATAAAAAATGTTATGGTTAAATTAGAATAACTAGTTTCTGTCTAGGGTTGTTGGGAAAAGTTCATTCCACGGTGCTTACATCTTCGGCCGTGATAATTCATTCATGTGGGACAAGCTATAGTTTATGTCTGGTCCAAAATCTGTTGGTTCTTAACTATTGGACTTAAAATATGAACAACCACCACTATTCTCCTTCATTCTATTTTTTCAACAATATTATAGAATTAATTCTAAATACACGAGGTTCCAATTAAAGGTACTATAGTATTCACAAGTATCAGAACAAAGATGAGAGAGGTTGGCTGGAGCTAGCTTAATAGTAACATACGAAGATATCACAACTAATCTTCAATGCATTGGGAGAACAAAGAAGCAGGTAACACTTTTATTCAAATATAAATTTATATTATATTATCGATTACGTTAAATAATTACATTTTAGATTGCATTTACAAAATTCCGATTAACATTATCCAACAAAATTTACCTACTTAATTGAACGTGTAATTTGGTATTTAATATTTATTAAATATACGAAGTTATGTATCAGTATAGGCCTGTAATCGGGGCGGTGTGATGGTTTCGGTGGGTTTTCACACCAAACCAACAAATTTAAAATGTCAATTTTTAAACCATTGGGTTATTGGTTTTGTGAAAAACCAATGGTTTCGTGGTTTCGTGGTTTGGGGCGGTTTGAAACCGCAAATTAATTCCTGAAATTTTTTTGGGCCTTTGGACCTGTAATCGAGTAACATAAAAAAATTCCCATAAATCTAAGTAACAAATCCAACATCAAATTACACTGGAATGAGACCCTCCCTCATACAACACTGTAATAAAACATAAAGAAACAGAAAAACCACAGACTTTCATTTCAGATTTTTCTTTCAGCTTAATCTAGATCTTAAAATATAAGTTCTAATCAGTTTAGCTACCTGTATCCTCATCATAGCTATTTATTCAAGGAAACCAAGGCTTCCCAGATGATTCAATATAATACTGAGCACCATTTATTCAACGAGAAAATATACCTATCGACGATGAGCTGATGTGTTTTAATTCCAAGGTCGAGAGCTAAAGGGGGTGCCGTCGTGAGGTGTGTTTAGTTGTGAGAGGGACAGAGGGATGAGGGTCGTGTGAGAGGCGGAGGTCTCTAGGTTTTTTAATTTAGTTGTGAGGGACGAGTTTTGAGGGGGTTTCGGCTGTCGTGGTTTTTTAATAATGATATTATATATATATATATATAATCGGTGTCGTGGTTTCACGGGGCGGTTTACAACTAAAACTGCCCACCCCGTTTAAGTATCGATGTCGGTTTGAAACCAACCCATTTAACCATTTACATGGCGGTTCGAGAAATTGTCAGTTTATCGGTGTCGGTTTGGGTGGTTTGTCGGTTTGGGCGGTTTGAAACTCTCCCATATGTATCACTAGAAATTCTCCCTTGCAAGTTCAATCAGTCATTCAAAAAAAAAAAGTGAAATCAGCCCATAAGGCATAAGCCTAGAGAAAACGTGATCCAAATTTGGGCGAGATGCCTTATACAAGCATTTACAAAGCCTAGGAAAGCCCATTATTTCCAGGCCCAATTTACTCATCTTTAGCATTTCTCTTACCTCCTTTATTTCCATAATCTCAGTCTTTTAGTTTCTTTTCTCAGGAATCTCCTTTTTTTCAAAATATGTTTTCCCCAGAAGTGGTTTATCTAATTTTGACTACAATTCACGTTCAACAACTTTTTTTACCTTATTTAAGAGGGAGTTTATCGTAAACAAAAAAGTAAAGAGAGAGTTGGTGCTCAATCGATTGGAATGGAAGGTCGCTGAGCAGATAATCTAATAAAATAAGTACAGGCCCACTACCGGATAAGTTTTCCGTTTGCGCCCCACTTTCATGTTGTTGTCTTTTATCTGCTTTTCCACGCATACATAATTATGAGATACCAACGCGCAATTAGTGCAGTAGTGCGGGTGCACTTGGAAGGGCGAACCAAGGTTCGATCCCCCGCAACGGTGTTTGGAGAGATTTAAAATTTTAACCACGGGACCCGTCTCGAACAGGAATAGTCAGCCCCTTTGAAAGTCTATAATGGACTCGACCGGATACTTGGGTATTCACAAAAAAAACATAATTATGAGATAGACACACATAATTAAGAGATAGACTAATTATATTTTTTTGGTTTGTATTATTTTATATATTAAAAATTAATTTAATTCGAACAAGATAGAATTTTGATACATGAAAAAGCCAATTCAACAAATATTTAATATTGTTATATTTTTTATCACGAAAATTCAAAACAAAATTAAACTAACCAGCCAAATTAATTTATTTGTTTATTTGCGATAAACAAATTATTATGCACCTTTCAAAAAATATTATTATTAACAAAGTTTCGAGCATCTATTTACTTCGTTTGGCTTCTGGAAGAAAAGACACGCAATAAATAATATTAAAACCAAAGTTAGCTCAAAAGTACTCATCTTTCAAAAGAGACTATATATAGTTGTCTTTATGAAATATGGAAAAATCGGATTACAAAAGAGATTTTAGATTTTCCGGGTGGTTTTCTAACAAATCGCCGTGTATGAATTATTCGGAGTTCTAAAAAATCTAAAAACAATAGTTTGTCACGGATCTCTAACGCTAGATTCTATGTTGCCATTCTAGAATCCAGTGATCATGAAAGAATAAACCAAGTCTACGGTCAATTTCTACGGAGGTATGAAGGTTCACAAATTCTGGGTGGCGAGCAATTCTGCCTCCACCGGACTTGGACGACCCTTCTAATTAAATACACGTTGGTCATAGTACCCTATTTTTGAGAATTTTTATTAGTAAATGGATATTACCAACTCGATGTACATATTTTTCAGCCGAACTACATACACGTACTAAATTAGACAATTATCATTATAATTGTGGGTTGATATCCCCTTTTTGCGTGAAAGCCAACCAACTTGGTCAGTCCTATATCTTAATTATAGCAGATATAAGTGACAAAACAAAAAATCATATTACGAAAGAAAGAGATTAAGAATTTGAGGACATATTAAAAACATTATTCGAAAAGAATGGGTTAAATCAAATATCTAGGAAAAAGGAGAGTAAAAACTCCTAAAATCGATGTGATCTATTTGTACTTTCAGATTCCTCCTGATTTCATATCTAATCATATCATAATACCTCTGGGCCAGGTTTCTAGTCCCACAAAATATGAAATGATATCTGACAATATCCTTTCCCAAAGCTAGAATCCGGTATAAGAGATGTCAGATAATCATTTTTGGTGGCTGTCAAATAATTACTAAAATATATATTAAAAAATATGCAATTAAATTGTTGTAAAATGTCGCAATCCTTCTTGTTAGGGGTTAACTGGTCAAGACATGTGCTTTGCTTCGTTGAGATGGTTGCTACGGCAGACCATCAATTTGCCAGATCAGGTGTCATTTGTCCCCTTCATTGCATACATTTCTCAGGTAATGAGAAAACTACCAACAAGGAATAAGATTCAGAATTGCTTTGGTGATAATAACGTTAATTTGTTTTAACTAATAAGTTTTGAGTTCAAGATTTTGAAAATATAGAGTTAGCTAATATTTGTGATTAAGTTTATCATATTTCAAGCATATTATCTAATTTGAATATAAATTAGTTTATAAATAATTTTAGAACATCCTAATTAAATTCAGCCTATGGCTGGTCCTAACATAACGGAAAACGTGAGCAAACGTTTACCTGTAACAATAATATTAAATCCAATTGGCTTTCTACTTATTTCTCAAAACGGAATTAAGTGCCTTGGAAGAAAAGGAAAATAGGTGAATATGAACGAACGCATGAATAATAAAGAGGGTTCTTGAATATTGATACTATTAATCCGGATTTCATGGAAGCAAGTCCCAGACTGGTAACCAAACTCATGTCTCTCAAACATTTCAATTATAATTTCCTAATTCATCCTAATAAAAACAAAATCTAGGCGATTGGTGGCAAGCCCTAGATCTATCGAATAAATTCAGGCAGATGATTCCTTGACCATTCGCAACAGTAAGATGGCGCGAGTTCGTCTTTGGCACGTGCAATGCACACATCAATCAAGGACGATGACACACATGTCATATTTGCCAAGTGGCACCTCCATCTATATGACATGCGAAGATTGATATTTTTTTTGTTGATCTATATTTTAAAGTTTTTTGTTATTTAAAAAAAAATTAACGCACGCATCAATCAGGAGCAAAGTCACACGCGATGCCTCCACCTAAATGGCATGCAAGGCCTGATCTTTTTTTGTTGATCTATTTTTTATTTTCTATTATTTTTATGGGAATTTTTTTCTTTGTTTTATATAATGTTGTAACTTATGTAATTTTATAATTATTTAATATATAATTTGACAAAAATTATGTAATTTTTATGAAACTATGTAATTGGGCAAAAACTTATAATTATGTAATTTGATATACTTTTGTAACTATGTAATTTTATGTAATTATGTAATTTGGCAAAAAAATTGTAATTATTTATAAGTTTTTTAATTTTGTAGTTAATTATATAATTTGTATCTTTCGTATTTATAGATCAAATTATTTATAAATATTTTTATTTTTTAAAATTTTATTTTTGTTACTTCTGAATTAATTTTAATTTTTTAAAATTAGTTCATAATCATATTCAAATTTGATAGAGTTAACTGTATTAAAAAATAAAGCCAAGCTCACCTGGATCTGATGTTAACGCTAGGGTGAGTGCTAGGCAAGACGCAGATGGAGGGGCCAAGCTGACGTAGACAAGAGAGAAATTGCAGGGGCAAGGGAACCTCGATGAGCGAGTGGAGATGATTAATCTACAACGTCTCTAAGTAGTGTTTTGTTGAGATGGTTGTGACGACGGAGCATCCATTTGCTAGATTAATTTTTCATGTCATTTGGGGATGAATTAGTTACGGAGAAGAATTATTCCAAATTATACTGAAGAACCGCGTTGAAATATTTTGTTCTTCAATATTGACATTTTGATTATGTTAATATTGTCGTAGTTTATATATTGATATAGACATGTACAAATGTTTTTTTTACAAATACGCAATAATTTTCCCGAAAAATACAAAAGATGGGCATGCCATTATTGACATACAAAATATGTCAATATTGAAAAACAAAATATGTCGATATGATCCTCGTTTTATGGTTTCAAATTTTTTTACCTAAAAAAACTCACAAAAAAATATACACATGTCGATACGACAAACAAAATATATCAATACTGAAAAATACAATATGCCCACGAAGTCCATTGTTCATTTTATACCGTTCAAAATCGAGCCATTACCCTAAACTCAATCCATCCTTTTGATGGGCATGCATTTCACCGGTAACAAACTACCGATAAACACTTGAATAAAGGGTGGGAACGTTTTTCCGATTTAGTAAGTTTAGAATTCGAATCCAAAAAATAGAGAAAAATTAAAAATTGTTAAGATAATGTTATTACCGGTTTACCCTAAAAACATTGCTACCATTTAAAATTCTCGTCCAACTCCAATTCAAATTAATTTGCACATAATAAGTTAATCACATCGGTATGGAATTTGGATGGTCCTTATATAACGGAAATCGTAAGCAAGCAAACGTTTACCTAAAAACTAATATTGAATATGATTGGCTATCTTCTTCGTCGTCTTCAAGGAAAAAATAAGTAAATATCAGTTGGGAAACAACTAATTATGACTAAACCGGAAAGAGAAGGAGCGCATGATTTACAAAGTGGATTCTTTAATCGTAATACTATTAATCCGGAAATAAATATGTTATATGGAAGCTTATCCAAGATTGGTAACCAAACCCATATCTGTCACCCTTTTTAATTTGTACTTTCCTAATTCATCCTAATAAATACAAACGAAAACTAGGCGATAACTGGCAAGCCCCAGATTTTAAGCAATTTAGGCAATTAATTCCTTTTGTCTGCAACTTCTCTTTCCATTTACATAAAACAAGAAAGCATTCCCCAAAAAATAAAAGAGATTTCTCAAAGTTTGTAAATAATACATAGAACAATCAATGAAATTATTTAAAGTCTCGCATTGAATTGCCCCTTATCCAAACTTCCAAATTTAAAAAATATTATTCATTTCCGGTCACGTCACTTCCGCTATATAAACAGCGAACACCATAAACATTCCCTCCCAGGAAATTTTAAAAACAAAATTAGAGAAAGAGAATCGGAAAATGGATTTAGAAGAAGATAACTCTCTGCAGGGGGACCTCCTCGAGTCCATCTTCTCCCGCGTGCCCCTCACGGACCTCGTATCCGCTCGCCACGTGTCCAAGTCCTGGGAACGCAGCGTTTCGGCCTCCCTCCGCTACTCGAACCCGCCCAAGCCCTGGCTCCTCCTCCACAAGCAGTCCACGCGCCCACCCTACAAGTCTTCGTCCCACGCCTACGACCCCCGATCGCACGTGTGGATCGACGTCTCGCACGTGCCGGAGGTAGGCCCCACCCTCCGGTCCTCCAACTCCACCCTCCTCTACTCCCTCACCCTGTCTCGCCTGTCCTTCTCCTTCGACCCCCTCCACCTGTCGTGGCACCACGTCGACCGGCCACGTACATGGCGGATCGACCCGGTCGTCGCCATCGTCGGGAGTCGCCACGTAGTCGTCGCTGGGGGAGGCTGCGACTTCGAGGACGACCCCCTCGCGGTGGAGGTCTACGATATCGAGGCGGGGACATGGGACACGTGTCAATCAATGCCAGCGGGGTTCGGGGATCGCGCGTCGACCACGTGTCTCTCCGTCGCGGCGATCGGGGAGAAGATGCTCGTGGTCGACAAGAGCACCGGCGCCGCCCACGCGTTCGACTTACGCGCCGGTTCGTGGTCCGGACCTTATTGTCTCTCCCTGGAAAGGGAGAACCGGCTGAGGTATTATTCAAATTTCCATATCTAGTTCAATATTAATTCCGCATTTATAAATTTGCTCATCTCACTCGCACTATTATGTAATAGGTGTTGCCTCGTAGGGGAGAACGGGGGTCGTTTGATCCTTGTCGGGGTGATCGGATTAGCGGACGACAGGGAGGGAATCTCGGGGGTGAAGCTGTGGGAGCTGGACGACAGGTCGTTTGGCGTCAAGCGGGAGATAGGGGAGATGCCGGGGGATTTGGTGGGGAGATTGGGAGGGGAGTGGGTGTCGTTCGATATCCTGTCGTCGATGAGCGTTTGCTTTGTAGGTGACTGGGTGTACCTATTCCACTCTTCGGTCCCCGAGGAGGTGTTCTTCTGCGAGATGATCCCCGGAGGCGCGTGTAATTGGGGACACGTGAGAAACGACGTCGTGGAGAGGGATCATGTAATGTTGAAGGAGCGATTAGTGTTCACGTGCTGTGATGTGGGGTTGGGGATGTTGGAGAAGGCGATGGTATGTGGGGGCAGGGATTTTACTGTTAGATGAAGCGAGGAAGTCAACTTTTTTACTTTTTTACTCACCTGTTGGATAAAATTGTCAAATTGCTTAATACTAACAATATTTTTTTCGTAATTATTAATCATCGTTTCTTGATTAATTTCTCCTTTATTTAGTTGCATCTCCAACGAGTGTGTCTATACTTGTATCCCACGTGCCGTTTAATGAGGAGTTTAAGTTGAAGTAAGCTCTCCCTGATTGAATATAAAATTTATAATGGTTTAGATAATAGCATCGTGGCTCCACGTCCTAATAATTGTGCGGAGATGATCATTGCTTGAAGAAATGAGTTTATTTATAAGTATAAAAACTTATTTGTTTGTTGATTCAATACATTAGGTGAGATTTGACGGATAATAATTAGACTCTTATCGTAAGTATTTCTAGATCATGAACTGAAAATTTTAAAATGTGATAGTTTTGATCAAAGTCTAAATTTGAATCCAACATAATTCATTATATTTAAAAAGGAAAAGAGCATACCAATGTATAATGTCTTGTCCACATCCTTTTAACCAATACGAACCCTTGAATATGTCTGATGGTCTTTTTTTCAAATCGATGCTGCTTGGAATTTGTTATGTGTGTGTGAGGATGTGATTCTTATTACTAACTAATTTCATTGAGATGGTCACATTACAATAAACCAGATGTGTGATTCATAATCTAAATTGATTTTTCTTTCAATCGACGGAGGAAATACCTAGATAATTATTTCTGTTGATCGCAAGGATAGCCGAGAGGCTTCAAGGAACTTGAGACCAATTGGCTTTAACCTATGTTATCGTTTTCGGCCCAGCTCAACGTTCAAAGTTCCGAACAAGGATTCAGAAGCCTAAATTCTTTTTAGGACCTCGTCATTTTCTTTTCTTCTTTCTTTTTAATCATGCAGGACGGGATAATAGAAATATTCGTACCTCATGTATTGGAGATCTCATCTTGTCCCATCCGTGGCTAAGATTTGTAGACTTTGGCAAGATATATAACATATGGTATAAGTTTAGCTATTTAAATTAGGCTATGGATAATATCCATAAGAAGAATAGTAGCTCATTGCCAAATAATCAAACACTTTAAATTCTCAAATTCCTATCAGACATCTACGACTATGCAACTAATTTGAGCAAACTCCAAGATTTGTTATAATTTCAATATACTGTAAAATATTATAATATTTTATATCCGGGCCCAACATTTTGCAACTAGTTACCAATAAAACCCAACAACTCATAGAAACTTAGTTTCGTATCTCAACGCATTGCTCGATAAAGTTCATGACACAAGAGTCGTCCGAAAATAATGAACCACAAAATTAATACAATGTTGTATTTTTATGTAAAATCTCTGTACTTAACCGAAATTATCAAAGACAAATGATTATGGCAGATTGGTTAGATGCGTATAATGACTAATCAAGCACGATGGTTACAGTCTTACAGACTAGAAATATTAGAGATAAAACAACATGTTTGGTCTGGGTGGTTGGCCCACCGGAGAGATTGGATATATGAATTTGGGCCCACCGGCCAATTAAAAAAAGCTCGTATCATACCAAAGTGGGCTAAATTGATATGATTCCATAATCTTGCTCATAATCTAAACGATAGAAAATTAATCTTAATTCAACTTTTAGGTCCACCCAAACATCACTAAGACCTTAGTTGTTCTTTTAAATGGGAGGGCATTTCAATTTTTTCAAATAGAGGGAATTGGAGCAAATTGTATATACCATCAAAATTAACCGTATATGAAAGACACGAGAAAATATATTATTAAACTCAAAGAACCGAAAATAACTTATCCTAAATAATTTTCAGGTCAAAGGGTGAATACGTAAAAACAAATGCACTTAAAGTAACATTAAGTAGCTAAATTCTCCCGAGCGACAAAAATACCCTACTCGATTGCCAGAGTTGGTAATAATTCTTGTGAAAAACAAGTTAGAATGGGATTTAATGGGTATCATCATAAAATATTAAAATTTGTTTAACAAAAATCATGATGAATTTAAGAGGGAATAGTTCAGTCTCCCAATGCGAAAAAATACCCTTGGGCTTCGGGATTCTGCATGTTAGAGCACATCAAGGCATGTTATTAAAGAATGATGAGCTTTCCACCCAAAAAAAATTAAAGAATGATGAGCTTTTTATAATAATAGAGAAGGCTTATGTTCATGAACGGGACTACTACACCACCATTCATTTATTTAATGGACCAGTATTTAGATCCAACAGTAATAGATATGTTTAATATTTTTTTCATACAACTATACAATAAGATTTTATATATGAAAAAACAATGCTTAGTGGATGGGTATTCGTATCAAGCCACACCATTAAATACAAACCAAGAATAATGTAACAGATTGCCCTGAAAGGCTGAAACAATAATGGTCACAATTCTTCTCTACGTATCATATTATTAATGATACATCAATGGCTCCTTATTATGTTCCTCCTTATTATATTCCTCGAGGCTTAATAAATAATAAATAAGATTGAGGTATTAATGTACTTCCTCTCTTTTTGTTCTCTAATTGTGTTTCTGTGTACTTCATAATGTTACTTGGTAAAAAAACTAAAAAGGGAAAAAGAAAACAGATAATGAGTTGGTAGGAGAATCACAAGGAAGAGGAAGAGGAGGAGGACGAAAACTATGAAGGGTAAGCCCAGAATGAGTGAGAGAGAGAGAGAGTTTCAATGGAGTGTCCCTGCTGTTTCAGAGAAGAACGCTGTGGTGGTGAGTTGGGGGATACAGGAGAGTTGTGACTTTCGGGAGTCAGCGTCCGTTAGCTCGGGACTCGTTTTGGATTCCTAATTTGACCTAGATATGTTTTTTTTTACCCTAAGTGTTGTCTACTATATAAAGACATGTTACTAGAGTTGTATTAACTATTAAGGCTTTGTGATTCGGTTCCCATCAATAAAAGTTCTCCTTTCTCGTCGTAGGCAATAGGTCGAACCACATTACATCTTGTGTCCGCGTTCTTTGTGCGTCTTTGTTCTCACGTTTGTGTGGTGTGTTCCTAACAAGAACGAATACTTGTCTACCGCTACATGCCCAACGGAAGTGTTGCTTCGATTGAGAGATCATGTCAGCGATCAGCTGACACTCGACTGGACAAGACGAAAGCGGATCGCTTTAGGCACAGCAAGAGGCCTCCTGTACTTACACGAGCAATGCGACCCGAAAATCATCCACCGCGACGTCAAAGCGGCCAACATTCTCCTGGACGAGGATTTCGAACCAGTCGTAGGAGATTTCGGCCTTGCAAAGCTCCTCGATCACAGAGATTCCCATGTAACCACGGCTGTCCGCGGAACCGTCGGCCACATTGCTCCGGAGTACCTGTGTACAGGTCAATCATCAAAGAAAACCGACATTTTCGGGTTCGGGATCCTGCTCCTTGAGCTGATCACGAGCCAGAAAGCGGTCGACTTCGGACGAGCAGTGGCCGAGCAGAAAGGCGTAATGCTCGACTGGGTAAAGAAGCTGCATTTGGACAGGAAGCTGAGCGTAATGGCGGACAAGGGTCTCGAGGTCAAATTCGACCGGCTCGAGCTCGGAGAGATGGTGAAGGTGGCTTTTATGTGCACTCAGTCTAACCCGGCTCATCGGCCGAAGATGTCCGAGGTGTTGAAGATGCTTGAAGGTGATGGTTTGGCTCTGCAATGGGAGGACTCGTCGAAGGATGAGACTCCCAAGTTTAGACCGTTCGAGTTCCCTCCGCAAAGATACTCGGATTTTATCGATGAGTCGTCCATCGTCGTCGAAGCCATGGAGCTGTCAGGTCCTCGGTGACGGAACCTCCCTGGTCGCGATACAACGAGTCAAGATCTATAACCTGGAAATCATAGATCGGAATATTCTTTAAGAATGAACTGGATTGATTACTATTTTAAGAAGATAAGATTTGTTTTAATTTTGGTATGAATTAGATGTCAATATTGACTCAAAAATATTCTTTGAATATTTTATTTTAATATTATTCTATGAGCAACTATTTATATTGGCTACAATTTTATTTTGGAAAAATAGATTATATTTCCAAAAAGTGGTTTATATTGGCTACATATAACTTCAGTTCTAGACCTTGTAAATTAATTTTCGATGGACTATTAATGTCTAAAACAGCTTTTCATCTTATTTTGACTGGGACCAATTCAAAAATTAGTAATGTTTATAATTTAAAATATGTTTTAGGAAGGAAAGTTAACAAAATTTATAGGATTATCAATGACTTTAATATTTGGTTTTGACTCCGGGTAGAGTAAGGGCATAATTTAGGGGTCTAAGTTGATCCTACCGTTGACCCAAGAAAACTCTAAACTCATAGGATAGAGTAAGTACAAACTCTTAAATTGATGAATATTATACTCTATATGTATTTAATATCTTTATCGATAGATGTCATCTGACTTCTTTATAATAATATGAAAGTAGGCACCTGAAACTATGTAACTGATATATATTTAATGAAATCTTGCACTTACAGTACGATGGATGCTGACCTAAATGGGAAGAACAACAATCGCTGGTTTAATTATTGCATTTTTTTTTGAAAAATTTGATGAGAAGTGACCCAAATGCACTAATTACACTCGAACCAGCAATCATTTGGTGTGAGAGCCAACAAAAAATCCTTAATAAGTTTCATAAGCTAGGTTCTTTCTTTTTGTTTGGACATCCAACGAACCCATCTTATCCAAAAGCTCGTTAACTGCTAATTCAACAACAGCTTCCATTATAAGCGAATAATAAGCAAGTCTTTCACACGCATATGTAATGATCGATGCCTGTGAGACAGGTTAGATTGTGATGGCAAGAGTAGAAGTTTCAAGTTTCGAAATGTCATCATGCAATATGTAGATGGACTAACGGTTGAATAATTGAACATGTATTAAATGTTTGCGAATATAAGCTAGCTGTATCTAACGTTTCGTTTCCTAACTTTGTTTTGTTTGATAATAAAATTCCTAATCATTTGTTAACATAATTTTTCATGAGTCGCATTTGTATATTTAACGGTCATGTAATTGACATAAATGAATCAATGACATTTTTTTATAATATATGATATTTATGGTGATGATTGTTTAGTCCTGTTTAAAGATTTTTCAATGTATAATAAAGCTAACATTCAATACCTCCTCAAGAAAACCTTAAACCCTTAGCATTTAGGAAACTCCTATTGCTAATTCATAAGTAGTGTTGAAATTAAATGTCAATAATTTAGTTTATCATTGGGTTTACCCTTAGTTCTCCCATTGGGCCATGATTAATTGAAGTTCATTTTTTGAAGTTCGGCCATAATTGATCATATTTGATATTTGCAGTTTGCTTCCACCATTTTTGATTTGGCCTGGCCCGGCCGATTTTCATTTTCTTTAATTTGGACGGCCCCTTAGTTTTTGTACAAATGGCCTCAAATAAAGGGCCCATCGGACTAACGATAAAATAAGTTCGGAGATTTGATGGGGCGAACGCCCCGACCTTGCACCTGGCTGTGTTATTGTATGTTATAAATTAAATTAAAAGTATTGAGTTAAACTAAAAGCTAACTTTATTGAAGTAAACCTCAGCCCCTACATGCTAAGCACTAATTCTTTCTACGATTTGAAAAGGGCCTCACCAACCAATTTGATTAACTTCATGGCTAAGTTGCCAATTTGAAGAAAGAATAAAAACGAAGCATCAGTAGAAAAGTAGTACTTCACAAAAATACTTTTTTTGAAGGAATTCAGGATACAAACTATATTATTTAAGAACCTCGCCTCGCTTCTTCGATGGCGTTAATTGAAATTAATACATTCTGTACATCGTGAATTTTACTATCATATATTTGAAAAAATATAAAATTGAACAATGTCAAAACTTACGAATAGAATATGTCTTCATCTTTATTAACATAAAGTTTGTTATATTCATAAAATTTAAATGTGAGATACGTCAGTTAAACAAGCTTCAATGTAATTGAACTTTGTTAAAGTGCCCATTACATAAAAAGAGTTGACATGCCCTTTTTATCTCCGGCAACTAGAGGTGGCCAAATTGCTTATCCTCCAACTGGAAGAGAACACCCGACATTTCTTTCCCCGGATCCACTGCACCCGATAAGATTACCACTTCGACGGGCCAAATTAATTGAAGACCTTTGAAAGGAAATTTCGTTGCCTCGTGGCTCCAAGCCAACCAGTTTTTTTTTCTTCTGCAGAATTTCAACGATTAAACAAAATTATCTTCTTCCCACATATGTCCACTTCCCAGGTCAATTATTGAAAATAGATATGCTTTGGATTTACATTCAAGGTGTTGGTAGCTGTTACGTGTACTTAAATGTGCCACTCATATGGAATGATAACGTTTTGGATTAAAAAATATAAGGAATTTAGTAAGCTATTGACCTTCAGTTTATTGCACTCGGAAGTCAAAATTCCGTCTACCCCTACTTTACTTTGACCAACTGCCAACGACCCAGTGTCCCCTCATACATGCAATTAGCAGTTTTATTATGATCTTTGTTTATCATTGTCTATGGTCTATTCATTTAACTCCGCACAGTCGCATTCTAGTCAACGATGGTGTTTTAACCTAATCATTTATGTTGGAGATTCCGTTATCTTTTCATATTTTCCGTCACTAGTTGTCAGTGTTTAAACAATCATGTGTTCCATAACTGTTGTCATAAAAATAATATTATAATTTGTGATGGTATAAACATTAGAGTTATCCCAAATATAAAAGATATAACTTTTTGAAAAAGATATTGTGTTGTATTTTTCGAAAATCCTACATAGGTATCGACAATACTCAATTTAAATACCTATATTTTTGTTAGTTCCAAAAGTAGAGTTATTACTTAATTGAGATGAATAGAAAAATTGTTAAGAATCATGACAATCTAGCTGATACAAAAAGTGTGGAATATAGTATTGGTTGAAACACAAGATCCAACAAAGTGGGAACAAAAAATTAAACAGTCCACGAGGCAGGAACGAGCTCGAAGTTCAGGACCACATCTTAGGGAGGAAAAAAAGATGTCAGGACCACATAAACATAAGTACAGGGAGATTCAATTCAGAAAGATTTGGTCTTTCACTTGGAAGCCGCACGAGCTATATCGAAACAGCCTTTTCAGGAATGATTATTTCACGAGACCAAACAGGAACTTCGACTTCGGACCACTTCGAGAAGGTGCTAAACCAAAAGTCAACTGCATTTATGTATCGTCACAAGTACTTAAATGGAATCAACGATCGATAAGTCGTTGTATGAGAAGAAGTCGTGAATTTGTGTTCGGGACGATGCTATTGTGAATATTTGATAGATAAATTTTAGGGTAAATTACATCTGGCCCCCTCGGGTTTGGGGTATTTAACGCTCGCCCCCCTGCTTTTCTAAAACCGATTAAAAAACCCCTCATGTATGGAAAAATTGTACGAATCAGCCCCTCATACCAGAACCGGAGATTTTCTCCGGCGAGGAAGCACGGGAAATGACTATTATACCCTTATACTAAAAAACAAAACAAAAACTAAAAAATCCTTTCCCTCTCTCCTCCTTCCTTTTCCTCCTTTCGTCTCCCTCTTTTCTGGAAAAAAAATACATTTTCTCCTTCCTCTCTTCTTTTCCTCTTTTTCTCCTCTTTTATGTTGTTTTTTGGTCGTTTTCTTCCCTTGATAAATTCTTCAAGATCATCGTCTCCATTACTACAACAAGCTAACTGGAAGCTGGCCTCTCTGATCCTCGCTTCGGCCTCGGTCTTCACATCTCCGAACTTGGCATCAAGCCTCTCCCCGAGAAGCTCCTTCCTTAAGAGGCCTGGCAAGTCAACTTGGCAAAGGAAGGATCGGAACTTCGGATGCTCGAAGCTCGAAACTGAAACATTCCCATTACAAGTTTCGTAAGCCCAACCAGTTAACAGCTCAAGAGCTGAGCTCTTTTGATTGTTGCTCAGTACAGGAGGAGGAGGCAAGGGTGGGAATTTCTTTAAGCTTTTTATCCTCCTAATGCTATCTTCCAACTTGGCCAGTGGGGCCAAGTCCTTCTCCCCTTCGGACAATGCCAAGTGTCGTCATTTGGGAGTTTCCAGTATATGGACACCCATTAAGCTGAGTAGCTGAGTAATCCCGAGGAAGAAGAAGATATAGGAGTGGGAGAGAGAACCACTGGAAGGTTGTTGAGATGCTCGGATGCGGTGCGGGACGGGTTCGATGCGAAAATTGTGTTTGAGCTTCTGGGATAATTGTGTTTATTGGGTTTTTGGTTCCACCGCCCCTTTCTAAGGTTTTTGGGAAAAAACATGACTTAAGGTTTCAGGGTTTGATTTGGTTCAATTGGTAGAAGTCTTAAATATTGATTTAGGTATCCAACCTTTCTGGGTTTTGGTTTCAACGACAAAGCCAATTGTTTTGGTTTCTGAAAAAATAAGATGTTGAATAAGCTACTGCCATGGAGTCTAGGAGGAGGAAGACGAAAGGAGGAAAATGAAGGAGGAGAGAAGGAAATGGTTTTTTTTTAGTTTTTGTTTTGTTTTTTAGTTTAAGGGTATAATAGTCATTTCCCGTGCCTTCTCGCCGGAGAAAATCTCCGGTTCCGGCATGAGGGGCTGATTCATACAATTTTTCCATACAGGAGGGGTTTTTTAATCAGTTTTAGAAAAGCAGGGGGGCGAGCGTTAAATATCCCAAACCCGAGGGGGCCAGATGTAATTTACCCTAAATTTTATCTTTTTCCCCAAAAAAAGTCTTGCCGGATTTAGAAATCACATCCTCAAATATGTTTTCCGCACGTTTTGGGGCCGTGCGATCACACTCTTTACCGTTCAAAACTTCAATTTTTTTGGTCAAAAGTCTAAATTATTTGTTATATTGATGTGTTTAGGATAGAAAGTGATATTGCATAATGTGATGCTGTATTTGTTGAATGGTAATGATGATGTTGTGTCTGTGGGTCGGTGGGTCATAATTTTTATTAGGAGAGTTTTATAATTGTTATATATAGAATCGAACTAGTAAAAAACAATTCTTAAATTGCGATTATCAAGTTCGTTAATATTCTATTGCGGTAAAACCCAATAACAAAAAATTGAGATAAAATACATCTTTTATTTTTCAAAAACAATTATGGTGGAATAGATTACTATGATAAATAAATCCTTATCTTATTGTTAAAATAAGTTCGTACTATAATTCTGCTAGTACATTACATCCATATCGAATGTCATCAAGATAACCAAAAACATAAATGATATTTGTCTTTTGGCTAGAATTAATTTTATTTAGTGTTTATTGAGGCAATGTAAAACCTGAGTTCGTATACTCTACTGTACAATCTCATCAAAATACGATGATTGTTTCGGTTAAACGGAAAATATGTTTAAGACGTAGCTGTGCATGGGGTCATATTTAAGCATATGGGATACCTTGGTTCTTATTTTTGAGAATGGTTGCACAGTTTCTTTGAACTTTCACATTTATATGATAAAAATTAATCTTTGGTTTCAATTTATTCAAAGATCTTGAATTTCGAAATTCAGTTTTCTTTGCAGAAATTAGTCTAACTTTGAAAAATTGACTCTTTTAATACCATTTGAGCTTCTACTCGTTTCAAAAATTGAATGAGTAAACTTAGTAGGTGTCCAACCACCGTTAATCTATTCCTAAAGGTAATCCACTTCAGATTTTCTTTTTACCGCACGATGGTGCAATTATATAAATGCTGAGACTTTGCAAGTCCAACTCAATAACTCACAAACCAAACTCCCTTTGTTTTCCACATGAAACATCCACCTGATGCAAGGAGTGAAGCTCCTTGAATTGGAAGGAAACGGAATCTCGAAGTTCTATTCACTGATCTACTACCTGATAAACGTCAACCACATTTAACAGGTAAATTTGGGCTATTTTTCGTTGATTAAAGATTCATTTACTTTATGGAATTAATTCTCAATTTACCTTTTTGAACTGTGTAGATTCCAGTACAACTAAAATTTTAGCCATTATGAGTGTTTTATGAAATTCAGTTGTTATGGATTTTAAACTTATTTCAACCTAATATTCTCTGATGAATAAAATTTTGTACTAACAATCACTTTTATCTAATAGTTTTAACATAATCATTATATCTCGAGTTTGAGATCTTGAAAAATATTAGAAAAGTTTTACAACTTTTAAAAGGTTATATTTGACTCGGATAGTTTAATCAATTCATTAGATATCCAGATTTTATAGAGTTTCAAAACAAAGTTAAGTTTTCTTAAATAATTTTGTCTCACGTTGGAAGGTACATGTTTGGTATAACAAAATGACACTTTAAAACTCAGGAGTACCTGTCGTTTTTGAAAACAAACTTGTCCGGCCCAGTTTAGGCTCAGTCCAGAGCTCTAGTCTTGGTCTGTATAATAATATGCATACGATAAGCCTCTCTCTCTTAAGTTTCTTGTCATCACTTTTTTTTTTGTGCACCCATCTCTGGAAAAAGTTATTGGGTTCTTACGTAAATATTGAATATTGAAAGTGGAGTCATGCCCGTTTGAGTGCAAAACAATTTTAGTATAGTTGTTAAATCACTTTTGATATTTTTTAAAATGTTTAATTTCACTCAAATTAGAATCAGTCGTTACAGTATTGTAAGAATACTAAAATCATAAAATCAAAAGATTATATAGCAGAACTATCTTTCTAAAGAAATTATAGAAGAAAATCATTTTTTATGAATAAAATTTAAAGACGAGAGAGTAAAAATAGGGGCGTCAATGGACATATTCCCTTTAAAACACAAAGAATATGGATAATTTGGAATAAGAAAAATATTCCTGATTGCATTTGTTCAATTTAATACCTGAACGAATTAAGTATCTTTATCCCAACATATAAATAACCCGCGCTTTTGCAAGTGTTTCTTATTTTGGAATCTTTGAAGTAAGCACCAAATGAGGTTGCGAAGATTACAAATTACCCTTCTCACTGAGAGGGTAATGCTCCTTTTTTATAAGTCAGACGTAATTTTGCTTACAAAATAAGGCGATTTATTTTCCGTAAACCAGACCTCCCATTCATATTCCTCTTCTCACTCACACCTTAAACAATAGAAAAAAATAATTATATTGGAATTCCACAAGGAATAAAATATTTTAATTTATAGGAAAATTAGTTATAAAATTATTTCAGAATAAATTACTCTTTGAGAAACAAACAGAGCCTTAGCCTTCTGCTTTGTAAAAAAAATTCATTAGAAAAATTGTTCCATTAGGGTGCGTTTGTTATTATGGCTTGGACAGAACTAGACAAAGTTTTTTGTCCAAACTTATGTTTGACACAAAAAATGGACAGGACAAAATTGAAATTTTGTCCAAGCCTACTCCCAATTTCTTGTCCCACCTATTTCCATGAGACAAGATTTTTTGTCCAAGGACAGAAATCTCTTATAACATATTTTTTCCATATTACTCTATATTATTTTTTTTATTTGTTATCATATTAATTCAATCATTAATAATCATTTTCTCTAATATAAATCTTTTAGATTTTATAAATAATTTTTTTAATTGGGATTCATTTAGATTTTTTGTATTTCATATTTCATATATAAATCCATATAAAAATACTAAATTGGTTAATTCATATATTTGATCAATACATACATATTTATACAGATTTACAATGATATTATTTTAGTGAGTCAGTTTAAAAAATAAATTTAACATACGCTTTTGTTATACATTGTATATGTATGAATAATTCTTAATAATATTTTATCTGTACAAAAAAAACCTGTTAAATTATGTGATATCATATTAAAAACATTTATAATGTAATTAACATGATCTAAATTCATAAGAATTATTTTTGAATATTTAGTGTTAGTATTGATTTTTTATATAAAGATTTTATTACTATGATATAACATTATTGTTAATATAATGATTGATTTTACTAAGTTTAATGAATATTATCTACTGTTATCACAAAAAATAATTTTGTCTTTAACAAAATTTTAGAATATTACACATATGAAACAAAGAAATAGACAAATATTCAATCATGTACTCAAATAACCAAACGTGGGACAGTACAGCTACAACAATTAGTTCTGTCTAGTACTATCCTGTCCTATAGTTTCAGTCATATCCAGAAGTCGTACCAAATGCACCCTCAATAAATAATAATAAAAAAATTTCTTGCGTTACAGAGTGTTTGTCCAAAACGCGTGGTGGACAATGTAATAAATCAATTATTGGTGGACAATGTAATAACTTAAATCAATTATTGTCACATGGTCAAAATACATTTTGATTAAACTATCATTATTTTTTAATCTAATTTGTTAAGCTGGACGATTGATCTAAGTATAAAAATTGGCGACCATATTTAAATCCAGAAAGTATAAAAATTTCTTGTTTTTAGAAATTAAGGGGTAGTACGTCCATTAATTTGTATTAAGCACGTGGTGACGCACAAGAACAAGTATATCATGATAAACGAAGTAACGAAACTCTTTTAAATAACCAAAATACACATCAAGGCAAAAAAAGGTACGAGATAAGACATGATCGTATATAGTCAAACCATAGCCAACGTCCCTAGGTATTCCGAATGATCTCTCCTCCTCATGATGGCCCTTGATTATACATCTAGACACCATATGTATTCAACTTAACAAAATAAGCTAGCTTTAAAAAATTTAACTAAGTATCTTTTTATTATCCTATGACACTCTTAATTTTCTTTATCCTCGAACAAAAGCTCTCTTATTTTCTTGCAAGTTGCAACTTAGATTTGCTTTTCCCGGCAAGCTTTACCAATCATACTCAAGATAACAAAGCGAAGAATATTATTGTCCAATGGAATCGCCTTCATGATGGTGGGGTTCGTTGGTCGTGTTCTTTGTCGGTTTAGGGAGTTGGTGGACACTAGAGTTTAAACTGTAATTTTTTTTTTCTCTCAAAGTTAGATAGTATCTTAATATTTATTTAATAATTATTATTTAAGACAGACATCATTTTAAAACACTACAAAAAAGTTTCTACCAAATTTAGTAAAATTATATTTTCACATTTTGAAATTGGTGCATCTGCTTGGAGTGGCGGTGGCTAGACTGTATAGTTTATGCCCTCTGCTTGCAGCAAGTTGCAATATTAAATGTTCGGTTAATTGTGCATCATCGCATGTGTGTCGTCCGAAAACGGCATAAACTCCACACTAATTTAATTAATCTGACTTCCAGAAATGGAAAGCTGGAAAGCGATGCAATACTTCTTAATAACACTCCTTATGATTGCATTCCTTATAATATTAAGAAGTTGTTTCATCAATATTGATACCTAATTTTGTTGATAACGAACGGCAACTTAAGTTGAGATCCTAATATACTATTAAACTGGTTAATCATGTGGTTTGCTAAATTTGTGCGAACTTTAATTTAATAAATTTTGTTTCAGAAAATGTTTTACTAATTGCAAGCATTATGTATTTGTTAAGAGATTTTAAAAATCGATCTACCAATAATTTGGACTCGAAGGTTTAACAAATTTTGAACAAATTGATCTATTAATTGTTAGCACAGTTTTTTATTTGTGAAATTGTATCGATTAATATATTATTTACGAGCCACTGAATAAACATAAATTAACTACTTCTGAAGATGTTGCCCACCAACCTAATTTAAACCACCAAATAACCTAGCTTCAAATCTTCCAAAATAACCACACATAACGTGACGTAATTGAGGAAATATCAGACAACTAATTCTTCCGAACCCATTGGTGCCTGGAGTTTTCTCATTATTTCACTGGAACCCAATGTGTAATAGAGTTTTGCAAACGAAGAATCTCAAAGTGATTTTTTTTTTATAATATCCTTTCCGGTTGACGGGTCTAAAGCAAAGTGTCAAAGGCTTAAAACCTGGAGGCTAGACATTGAATAAAAGTGCAAATTATAGGTTGACATCTTTTAAGAAACCAAACCTCTATTACAACTCCAAAGTATTCATGGGTTGGAATAATTTGACGTGGTTTTTATGAAAAAAATTATTAAAAAATGAAATTAGTAGAATCCACAATAGAATAATCATTTGATGAAATCATAGTTATTAAAAACATACTAAATCATATTAGTGAATGACCATTACTAAATGATACGTTTTACATTAATAATTGTGAAGTTCAGCAAAAATAATAACAGGGAGCTTCTCTGTTGGATCACAACGATGCAAGGAAAGTGGGGTTCAGAATACATTAAAAGGGTGTTAATTTAAATAAGTAGTACCGCATATCGCACTTGGCTACTATTGTTTCAATAATGGACTACCACTTGATATATTCCCCACGTAATTAAGTGCCCCTTCCCAAAAACAAATGGTTTTGGTCTGAAGAAGTAAAGTAATCATACATATATTTGGTGTCTAATCTAAAGCACTTAGATGATATAAAAGATCAAGGACTTAAGAAACAAACATGGAGTCGAACTAAAAAATCTCGATTTCTAATCCATCTCTTAAACCATTCACGAGATCAAATGCTATATAAGTATTTTATTATATAATTATATTTAAAATTGAAGTGTGATTTTTTATAAATGTTTTCTAATTTTATATAAAATTTACCAAGTACAAATTTATAATTTAATTACTTTTTATATATAACAAAACTAAAAAAATATTTTTCAAATAAATTGGACTGATTGGTCAAACTATCTGATTGAACCAGTAATCAATGACGTTGATCACTAATTAGGTAGAATCAATCGAATTAGCTGAATGAACATTCAAATTCGACAGGTTAAATCAAATGGTTATTGATCACCATTTATGTTGTTCTCTGGAATTGACATAAAAATGGCCTAGTATACATTATAGTTTTCTGTCAAACTGCATATTTTAAAACTATCTATAAATAGTTTGGTGTAGTTCCGTGAGCAATATGAGATTAGTGTAAACATCCACAACCATGTCTTAAGCAATGATTATAGAATAGTTATTCTCGTTTCGACACATATTTAACCAATTTGGCTTAAGCTAAGTTATTCGGGAACCGCAGAAAAAGTTAATTGGGATTCATTTTAGAGAGGAAACACAGCCGGAAGCAAAACAAAGCTAATTTCAAAAGACAATATTTTCCTCCAAAACTAAAGTGAAGTGAGCTTTCACAATATCCATTTAAAGAAATTAAACTTCTCTTTCTCAGAAAAAGAAAGATGAAGGTATTGCCATTATTAGGCAAGCATTGACGGGTAAGGTCTCATGGATCTTCACCACTGATACACATCGAGGCTCTACCATTGAGATAGACAATTACCACCACCACCACCATCCCATATTTTTTTTATAAGTATAATTTTTCATATATCAAAAAACCTGTTCGAAGGTAACTACTATGTACCACTCCACAAATTCATTTTAGTTAAACGAATAAGTAATCAGTTGAGTGTTAATAGATTTGGATATTGTACGAGTCTCCGTTGATGCCTAGGTACATAACAGGTACAATGGGCTAATTCGGATGTTTCGTTGAGGCCTTGATATATATTTGAATGACTTAACGAGTTAAAATATCATGATTACATCTTTTGTTCACCAACAAAGGTGGTACATTAGGAAAAAAAAACAGAACAAACTAAAATCCGTAGTCATTAAAATACATATAAAAATAATACCTCAACCAGACATTCTACGCAACAAGATCAAAGATAATCGTCATGATATATTTGAAGAGTACATCTACCTTGCGGTACATTGCTGGTACATTATACAAGCAGATGTCGCCATCCGTAATATACTCGCTACATATTAAATTAAACAAGCTACTATTTTTGTATTTCGTGATGGAACAATCATGTGTATACTGATAAGATATTATCATACCAAAAATGAGTAGGGACATAAATACGGCTACAAAAATTTACATGGGAAAGAATAAACCCAAATGCAAAACAAAACAAAACATGAATACATAATGGGAAGAGCTGTAGCACTTGGGACAAGTTCCATTCACACTTCTCTTTCCTCCCTGCCCACTCCGATTCCAAACAAAATCCAAACATCAAGTTGTTAAACTTCTGAAACCATTGCATCCTTTTTATAAAATTCTCGAGTGATGAGAGTACATTTATGCTAACATTTTGTAATGTAAAGAGACAATTTTTCAATAATTTGTCATAATATAATATGAATTAAATGTATAATATGTTTCTCGATGCCTGATAATTTCAATCTTAAACCAAAAAATAACTAAAAATAACTAGGTACATAAATCTTCAGATTTAATTTAGAGAATACTAAGTAGAGATTGTGCAATAGAATGAACAAACTCTCCTACTGTTTTTAGGGGTAACTCGACCTATATAGTTGAATTCTAAATAGTACAAGTTTACAGAAAACACAACACTATCCTCCCGTCCCGACAAAAGAAATAGGAAAAAGTATAATTTATTTACACCAATTTCACATTTAACTTGTGCAATTTCAATTTCGTAATTTAATTTCTATGTTTTCCAATATTTGACAATAAATTTAATTCCAGATGATAGAAATAAAATGTCCACTTGACTTATTATGTAGACTAATACGAAATTGTTTTATTGTCGATATAGCAAAGCGACCGCATAATTTGTATGCATAGTTTTGAGTGCATAATTATAGAATCAATCCCAAAATTTTATCCTCTCTCACTTCTCTTTCCTCCCATCCCTCTCACCACATCCTTTGTTTTTATTTTGAAAACAAATGGAAATTTAAACTATACACATCATCTTCAAGAACCCAAATCTTCAACCAAACACAACAGAATAGAAAGTTTCAAAGTTCAACTAGAAAGAACAGCGAACAACGAAATCTCCTCCCACCAGTCGTCAACCATACACAATACAACTCTAACTCAAGCTCATAACAAAATCCTTAAAACAAAATTCAATAAATACCATTGCAAAACCTAAAACATAACCAATCCCCAAAACTAATCTTCACAATAATGCGCTATTGAAGGAAATCGTGCAGCTCCAACTCGTTCTCAGATCCTAGGTCACGAGGCCCCGAGCTCGAACACGAACATGAACCTGAACTTCCAAGAGGCGTTGTTTTGGGCCTTGCAACGACCGTTGATGTGGCATGGAGGTTATGAGTGCTAGTAAAAGACAAAAGTCGACGAAGAATGCGATAAATGAGAGGGTAGTCGTCAAAGGAGGAGGATGGGGGAGAAGTGTCAGAGAAGGAAGAGTTCTCGTTTTGGCAGAGTTTATCTGTGGGACGGTAGGGTTCAGGAATTTGAGGTATGGATGGGAAACGTGGGCAAGGAGAAGATGAACGAGAGTTGGGGTGGGAGAGATGAGGAAAGAGAAAATTTCGGGATCCTTTTTGTAATTGTCCATTTGAAACAATGTAATTTTTTTTATTTAATCACGTCGACAATAAAACAACGTCGTATTAGCTCACGTGACGAGTCATGCGAACATTTTATCTCCGTCATTCAAGAGTGGACCATACATTGTTTAAATTTGGATGGAAATCATACATAGACTAAAATAACAAATTGAAATCAAACAACTTAATGTAAAATTGGTAAAACTATGCGTAGTTAAATAATATTTTTCCCAAAGAAATACTACTCTCCCTCGAGCGTGTGTGTATGTGTATATATACCCCCCACGTAACTACCCGCCTCCACTCTATTCTTCTCCTCCCTCTCTCCACTTTACCTTTCCTTCTCCCTTTTTCTCTCATGTAATTAACTACTTAACCGCCCTACTTAATCACACAATTTATCCTCCCCTAACTAAACCCTCCCTCAAAGGAAGTCTCACTTCACTACAACCACATGGATGGAATGTACGGCGGTTACCACCCGACGGCGGCGGAGTACTCCGACAAGGCCCTGCTCTCGCCGGAACCCTACCCGATCCTTCCCTCCGAGTACGGAAACAGCGGTTACCTGATGATGCCTGCGGTCGTCTCATCAGCCGACCGGTCGTCCTTCCCGATCTTCGGATCCGAAGACCTCCTCTCCGCCGCCGCCTCCTCCACTCACCACGCGCCGCCTTGCCACCAAGGGGAGGATAACGCCGATCACTATAACTATAGTTACTCCGATTATAATCATTATAATAATAATAATAATCAAGTGGAAGATGGCGTTTCCGGTTTGATCAAGGCAAGGATCGCTTCGCATCCTCGTTACCCTCGCCTCCTCGACGCTTATATCGATTGCCAGAAGGTTATTTCCCTGCCTAAACTTCTAATCGCGTTATTTTATTGATTTTAATCTCTTATTTCCTCGGGATTTAAAAATATTAAAGAAGAAACACAGACTCGAGACGCTCCAAGGATGGATTTTCTATTTTTAATATAATTTATCTACAATTTTTCGTTAGTATTTTTTCTTTACTAAAATGGAGTTTTATCTCGTGACTGTTGAAATTGCTTATTATTTAGTTAGGCGGTTACTTCCTTTGGAACTGAACTTCTATCTCTTGACTGATTTTTTTTTCTTTTATCTTTTTTTCTATTTTGTAAGGTTGGGGCACCGCCGGAGATGGCGTCTCTACTAGACGAAATCCGGAGAGAGAAGGAACTCTACAAGCGAGACGCCGCCGTTTTGTCCACGTGTTATGGACCTGACCCGGAGCTCGACGAGTTCATGGTTCACCTCTTCGTCGAAGATCGATGATATAAATGTTTATTTTTTTGAAAAAAAATTCGTTGTTCTAATTAATTTCAATGGTAAGTTAATACAATCATCGTATGTATTGTACAGGAAACGTACTGCGACGTGTTGGTGAAGTATAAATCGGATCTCGAGAAGCCATTCGACGAAGCGACGCGGTTCTTGAGCAAGGTTGAGGTCCAGCTGCGGAATCTGTGCACCGGCGCCTCCATTAGAACCCCTTCCGGTCAGTTATTATCAGCTTTATTTGTATTTAATTATTTAGGAAATGCGAGAATTCCCTCCCTCCCTCCCGCGTCTGTCTAATTAATAACCCATCGTTGAAAACCCAGAAACCCATCGTTGAAAACCCAGAAACCCTAGGCTGAGAATTGGATTGGAGACTTTGAGTTCCCGATTCCTCAAAAGAGGTGGATAATTAGGTTAACGTTGTATTTCAGTGACCCAAATATGGCGTGGTCTTTTACAGATGGTTAGCGAGCGAGAGAGAAGGAAGGAGAGGTAGAGTTTATTCGGATATTTGCCCAAAATAGTTCCCCTTTGAACATAATATCCAAAATGTGCCTCTTGAAATTAATACCGAACATAAGGTTTGTTTTGCAGATCAAAAATTATTTTGACCTGGTTTAAAAATTCATTAAAATTTTGGATTTGCAGAATTGTGACATTTATTTTGGTTTGAGACCTTAAATTAAAAAAAGTTAATGCAAAGTAACCAAAATTTTGATCTCTGTGTGGTTCGATCTGGTAATCTAGAATGATAGTTTAAATTGAGTTCCAGAGAATTTGGTAGAATTGGAAATTAATAACAAACAAGGTTAGATTGTAAATAGCCAACACATATAATGGGTTCAATTAAATTGGAAATTGGAAAGAACAAAGATGGGAAGAGAAATCATTTAAGCTTAAAAAATAGTCATCATTTGTGGTTTCCGAAATTGATTGTCGTTTATTAGCTTTTCTCTTAGATAAGTATTGAAAATAAATACGCTCATAAGATTAAATAATAAATTGCCTGCGTAAACTCCAGAAAAATAAGCCAACATAAAAGGTGAGTTTAAATATTGGAAGTGAAAATATTTTTAAATCATTAAAATAGCCATCATTTGTTATAAAAAAATAAGATGGACCTATTTTTCGATTGTTAAAGATAAATATACTCTACTTGAGATGACTCGTTTCATTTTTTTGATTAAACATTCACTGGATCAAATATGTTCTCCAACAAAAGATAGTCTACTTGGTGTTAAATTGTATATTTTTAATAAGTAATGTCTCATTTCTTTTTCTGAATCTTTTTAATCCAGCTTATACTTAGAAAAAAATAAGTCTTTTTTAATCCGACAAAAAAATTGATCACCATGAATAAATTGTCATGTGTTTTGAAAACGTTTAATGTGTATTATGCACACATTTTTCGAATGTTTATCCACTAAGTTAATTAGACATTATAGGCGAGTTTCTCGATGGTAGTCAATTTAAACTTCTCTCTTCCCAATCAATGATTATGTTACCTATTTATTTTTTATATTTATTTCTAACTGTTAAAATCATTAATTTTATCAAATTCTCATTAATTTAATTTAAAACTATTATTCTGGAGAACTAGATTGAACCAAATAGATGGTAACACACCCAATAAAAAATTTGGTTCGATTTGTGACTTAATTTGCATTATTTTTTTTAAAAATACTACAATTTTTCAGATCGAAAATTTTAATGAATTAAACCCAGGTCCAAAATGACAATTCGATGTAAGTAGAGAGAATTAAAAATAACGATTAATTTCAATGAGTCACCATTTTGGGTATTTTTTTCATAGGGGCTCCATTTTGGACAAAGAGCCCTTTATTCCGGAAAGGGTAAAGGTTGCAACAATGATGGACTAGACAACAACAGTTGCCATATGACCCCCTTTTCTTTCTTTCCTCAGTCCGACGATTACTAAACATACACACTTTGCGATTCAGCTCCCAACTGGGTTCTTTTTTTCTCTTTCTTCTTTCCTTCCCCACACGTTTCATGATTCTGTGGCGTCCTCCCTTTTGTTTTTCCTCTGAGAGGGTTGGGTAGCAATTCAAGAACCGGACAGCCTTTTGTCTCAGAGATTCTGAATTAGACGTTTCAGAGGAACTGACGACAACGGGGTGAATAGTAGTTTGATAGTTTCGTGTGCAGAGAAATTCTGTTATATTCCCTCTCTAATGCCTTGGATTACGGGGAGACCCGGGTTTTTTTTTGGGGAACTTAAATACTTAATGTAATATATTATATAAGGAAGGCAGCACGGGAAGTGAATCTAGCTCGGAAGGACGGAAATAGGTGAGATCCTAGTCTTGAATATTAACAACAAATTCAATCGGCGACATGCTATGGCTTCTCGGTATTAATTTAATTAACTTCACTAAAAGAAAAGTTTGTCAGTCCTTCTGCTGGGCTAGATCAGTTAGGAATAAGAACTTGTATAGCTCCAAGGGAACGATATTTTGGGTCTGGGGACTTCTAAGAAAATATGGGATTAAAACGTTTGTTTTTTCATGCCAATGATAGTTGATTATTGTGTTTTAGCGGTAGAATGCACATGGTCAAACTTCAAAGGTTCTTGCCTTGTTAGCAATACCGTGTTACCAAAAACCTCGAGTTAATTTGAACAATTATGTTCAATGAAGTGGGAAATTGTCGGTGACCTGAATTATTGTCATGTGATGACGTGTAATTGATTCTGGCTACACTAGCTTCTTTGTGAATCACACTCTTTAGTCAACCTGAACCTTTTCCGGATGTTCAATGAAGGGTTTTGTGATAGAAAAAAGTTTTATTCTAAGAATTAAAATTCACTAATATTTTGGTTCAACAAGTTATGTGGTTCATAAACTTTTTACCATGAACTTTTAGTTGAACTCCATGTTTAGGGAATGGTTTTTCAAATTAGAAGTATTTTATGTTGTACCTTGATGTTGGAAATAGGCTGCTCAGTGTGCTTATTCATCTTGGTGCCTCAAATTCTTCATTTTTTTTGCGTAGCATTTACTTTCCACTGGTTTTACGAAATCATGCCATTAAACTTGAAGCATTTTTTTAAGACAAACTTTTATAACACAGTTGACCCCTTAATCATTCTACATTCATATTTTATCCAGTTTTATCCCACATAACTACATTTGCAAAGTCGATTTCACCAAGTAGTTCGAAATGGTATACCGGAGTTCAAGCTCGAGTAGCCGGGTATGTTATTTCAGGTCTGTTGCTTAGATGGACCAAAATTTTATATGCCGTTATTAATCAACCACGTGATATGAACGAGCATAAGAAATCTTCTGCAGCTGCACATTAGCATAACCTGATGAGATATTGTACTTCTATTTCTTTTTATTGAATAGTACTTTGAGTTTCGGGATTGTGCTTGGCATGATCAAGATGATAACATGCATAAGTGCTTTAACAAGTATCTCCTAAGAGAAAAGGTGTTGATGTTTCCACTTTCGCGGGGTAAGAGGTCACGGGTGTGGCAGCCTTGTGCTCTCAGATTAGGAAGTGGTTATTTTATTCTTGAAACTTGAAAGTACACTAAGCTTTCTAACTAAGTCTTATTTATTATTTCTAATCTACCTGAAGGTTCTCTTTATTTGCTGTGCTTAAGTGGATTCTGCCTGAGCTTGTTATATTATTGGGTTTAACTTGCTGGAAAAGGAAAAGTCCCATGATTCTCGTGGTGCTGCCACAGCCACTATTGTTCACTTAGATGTTCAATAACGGCTTGTATTCACGTGCTCGGATTTGCTTTAAGTTGATTATTCAACCCCGAGATAATGCTAAAGGATCTTTAGCTTTCTTCTGTTTACCTGAAATGACTACTTTACCGATGAGCGTTATACATCAAGTAACAGATTTAGATAAACGTACACGAAGGTGTTTTTTTTTTCAATTTTAGAACGAAAAAAACACCATTAGACAATTTATTTTTGAAATCTAGTCGGAGAGTGTTTGAGATTATTTTCTAAATATCATATAAAGACTGTACTTGGCTGTCTTTTGTGCTTCCTGGTAGTTTTGAAAATTGTTGATATAATAATTCCTCCTTGATTCAGGTGCATTGCAATGTTGTAATTCCTCTTCATTCGCCTCGTAACAGTGCTTTCTTTGCGTTAGCTTTGTCTTTTCCAAAATTTTCATCACATGCATTATAAATTATGAGGATGGACCAGTGAGTGTCGGGATACTGGTCCAAACGCAAAAAAAAATAAAAAAAAATGTTATTCATCACATGATAATCGTCTACTTCATCTTTAGGTTGTTACCCATTATGTGCATTGCATGTGTGTCTACAACAATATACGCATTTATATTTCTGGGTTTCAAACTCTCCCCTTTTCCCCAACTATCTCTAGGCTAACCTCTTTTTAAAGTATCCGTCAAAGAACCAAAGCCTGTCTCCCCCGTGCGGATGTATACCCTTCATAGTTAGTAACTTGTGGAGAGCTGTGGTTCATTTTTTTATGTGTTATAGTTTTCAGGGGCCATCAGAATTCGTGAGTTCATAATTCCATGATAAATATGGTGGTCCCTTGACTGACACAGGAGAGGGAGAGAGAGGGCATTATTGATGTAGGGGCAGCGGGGTAGTTGGATAAAAATGAGCAAAGGCTAGAACCATATAGGAAGTAGGAGGCGAGAGAGTGGCTCAAAGCATTGTTTAACTTAAAATATCAAAAATTACTGTGGACATGGGGTGGGGTTGGGTTAAGGTGGGGGTCTTTTTGCCCGGGTAGAGCGGGGGTGGCCGGAGTGGTCACATGGGACTCCCGCGGATTTCGCTGGCGAACCCACCAGCTTTTTCACTTCCTTATCATAGTTATGAGAATGAGAGGTCATTGGGTTCAATAATCGGTTCTCTCTCCTTTTAGGGCACTGTCACTCAGTACAGTAGCAGCTGCTGCTTAGTGGACGGTAGTCATTTCAGTGGACATTTGTGGCCTTCGTGGTGTGGGGTGGTGGGCCTCTGTGTTTGTTAGTTGTCCTACACACGTGTCGCCATCCCTCTTGGGCTCCATTGGGCCCTCTCAGGTTCAAGTCCGTCTTGGTTAGATAACTGCGGGTTTTTTTTTTGGGTATCTACGTCTGGAAAAATTAGGATAATACATACGGCCACGGGTAAGGTTTTTGCTAACTAATCTGGATCAGATGCTACAAAGTTTTGGAATCTCGTGGTCCGAAATAACGTGTTATCTCCTGGCCAAAAAAGTTAGGTTTATATGATAGTCGCTAGGTTATGGTTATGGATAGTGTAAAATTTTGTATTGAAATTCTCGTTCAGACTCCAAGTAGGAAACTTCTTTTGTTGGAAAATTTTATCAATCTCACTACCCAATGAAATTATTGTAGATGATAAATGGTGTTGTGCCGACGTCGTGAAGGAGACAAGCCTCTGTCACCCTTCCTACTCTAGCTATTATGATAAAGTGTTGGAAAATTTATTTTCTTCACACTGAATTATTGGAAAGTCGTTCGTGGTGACATTTCTCGTCCATACACCTCGTGGGATGTTGGTTGAGGTCGGAATGGTCAAAGGATGTTTTAATTTCCTTTCTAGAGTGCTACCGAATTTTGTGGAAAAAGGGTTCACAGAATTATAAACGAGGAAGTACAATAGTGTTCTACTCCGAAATGGAGTATTAAGAATAATTGGGTATAGGGTTCCTAGAATTGGTAACGGCTCCTCCGAGAGATAATTTACTACAATAATATAATAACATTTCTTTTGCTAGGTATGGGGTTCAGTAACTGTTTAGACGTACCCTCGTTCTTGGTTCAGAACATGCTATATCTCTTGGATGTATAAAGGATAAGTTTCCCAGGTGACGTCTTTTTATCAGGGGTTCCAGGTGACGTCTTTTGGTTGATGTAGTCCAATCAATTTAATAAGTTCTTCATTCTCCATTTTCTTTGTTATTTTGGTTTATATCAGTCGTAATCTGAACATTTAGACATGAGTGCATTGATTACTTCAGTTCTGAGCAAAAATAAATTTCTATTAGATGACAAAAAAATCAACATGGTTAATCTTTCGATTAGTTTCATTTTGAATTGCTATTACTTTTTGAAAAATTATTAATGCTTTTTCTGTGCTTCGTTCGCTGCTCTCTGTGGGATTGATTTGACGGCCATGAAATAGAACAGATTTTCAACTGTGACCCCCGTAAGTCTCTGACGACGGACATAACACAACACTGGGAGTAAGTGCGTAGAGTGTGCACCAATGCACTGCACCTGTCTCTCAAGTGGCCCCCTCAACCCATCATTTCGCGTCTAATCCTTCTTCTCTGGTTGGCCAAAGGAAGTGGCTCGTACGGGCCCATCTTGGTTGCTAATCCAAGTGGGCTACTAGCCCACTTTTTGTTGTCTTGCTTGCATGATGAACTTTTTCACTTTTGGTACATGGACTTGGCGTTATGGGATGATACTTGGAATGCGCAGGAATTGAAAATTTACCATTGCTCAAATTTTGTTCTTGAACGTGCTGTCTAAAACAATTTTTCGACTTTGTTTTCCGATGTTTATTTGAAGCCGAATAATATCTTTTCCCGGGTAAAGTGTACAATATATTTCTAATATTACTCTAGTTGCGCAAGTGTATTTGATATTTGTCATTCCTTGCTCTCAAGTGGACTATTGTTCTAGTCTGATGCATCCAAGTCAAGGAAAGGCCGCGAGGCATTTTCTTCATTCCTCGGGCTGTATGACATGTTTGTTAGTTTAAATCAAGAGGCGCGTATTGATTTGGGGTTTGCTTTGATTGAGTTGCATTTGCTTGGTTGTTATCTGCATAGAATAAGGTGCAGCGTCTTTGGATGGATTTGTGATTTGCTTTAATTGAATTGCATTTGCTTGATGGTCATGTGCACAGATGAAGGTGCAGCGTCTTCAGATGAGGAGTTGAGTGGAGGAGAATTGGATATCCACGAGAACCAACCAAGTGGTGAAGACCGAGATCTTAAAGACAGGCTGATGCGAAGGTTCGGGAGCCATATTGGTTCACTGAAGCTGGAATTCTCGAAGAAGAAAAAGAAAGGAAAGCTGCCAAAGGAAGCTCGGCAAGCGCTACTGGAATGGTGGAACATTCATTATAAATGGCCATACCCAACTGTATGTATCCATCCTCCCTACCACTCGAACACTCCTATGCATGTAATACGGATGCGTCAAGCAGTCCAGATTAGATGACCTTTGCAAAAATTAACGTGAACCTCATTTCTCATGCTTCACGGGAGTATGCCGACATTGACAATAGCGTTATTATTGGCCGGTTGACAATGCAGGAAGCAGATAAGATACAATTGGCAGAATCAACGGGGCTCGACCAGAAACAAATCAACAACTGGTTCATTAATCAGAGGAAGCGGCATTGGAAGCCTTCGGAGAACATGCAATTCGCGGTGATGAATAGCCTCTCCGGGCAGTTCTATACCGACGATGACTGATTTGTGTACAACCCGATGGGACGAAGCTCGGCAGAAGGACTGATCTATCTGATCTAAGTCCACTGTGAGTAATGGTTTCATGTATATTCTTATTGCAAACTCAATTGGCATTGATCTCAAATGGGATGGGAGAAATGTATTTTGAATCAACTGACTAGCATTGGTAAATGATATGTGCTTCCTAGCATCATTTCTGAAATATGCTTACATAGTTTTGTATAACTTGACCAATGGGGCTATGGCCATTCTTGTAAGTTGTCCTCTTTGTCTACTGCACTCGGGTTATGGCTCTATTAACATTTTTTTAAACCTATTTGCGAGGCTTGAACATAGAAATTTATGAAAGAACCTACGTCTTTTGCCAATTTGAACAAGTTACATTTTCGAGACTGTGCCAAACGAGCGGGCCTGGACAAATACTCATAGCAAAATTCATCAAACGGTCTACCGATGTTTAAGCGTTCATCAAATATTGGGCTAGCTTTATCCAATTAGTTGACGCCGGCCCACTTTCTGGTCTATTATAGAATATATAGTAGTATCAACCACTCCAGCGCCCAATTTTTATAAAAATTACTGGTTATTACATATTTTGTACCTTCCAACTCTCGAAAGACTCTAATTTTTACGAAGTGTCATTTTCGCCCTGCCTAAATGGCACTACATTGATTTCTTATTTATAATTTCTTTCGAGAAGGTCTTTATGCTTTCTTTTGAGTGATGACCCTACTATCTCTACTGCTTCTTTGTTGGAAACTACATTTCATACCCGTTCGACAAATAATATTCAGATAAATTTAGTTTGAGACGACATGCTTACCTTAATCACCTTAACATAACTGAAATTTCGCAAGCGATCCAAATCGAATCCACGAGTAATTACGCTAGTCTAATTCTATTTCCAACTTAGGCCATCAAAACTTTTTATTGTATTTGAATTCACTTCGTTTGAGGAATTAGGCATGTCTACCTTTCTTGTTTGTTCATCATTTTTTTTGTATAAAGTTTAATCCATTTAAAAAAAAATGATCGGCATGTTTTCATATTCAACTCCATCCGTAGCCTAATACTTAGTCATATCATACTAATTTCATGACATATGTTCTATTGACTAATTCAATTTTAAATTAAACATTTTCAAGTAGCATTTTTTAACTGCTACTTGTTAAGTTTAATACCTTGCCACGCCAGCCATAAGATAGGCTGGAAAGTTCCACTATTATAATATGAGATCTAAAATTTACGCATTGATCTGGCTCTGTATTTTATTCAAATGATCTTTGATTTTATCAGTACTTCATTAATATATATGACTCATTAACTCTCGGTGTTAACTTATTCCCAAAACAAATACATCTCTTGTGTGTTTATAGTAAATTCCAATTATTGTAGTTTTTTATCAACACATTTTGATCAATTAACAAACATATTGTTTTTATTATCAAGAGATTTTGGGTCTCAACATTTGGAAAGTTAAATTAGTTAAGAATTTTTTGCTATCCAACTTCGATCTGAAATAA
>SOPF01028974.1:0-38070 GCA_012979155.1 Hypericum perforatum | reverse complement strand
AGATATTTAGATATCAAATCATATCAACCGAAATTTATTTTTTCTTCAAACTTTTTCAATAGTTTACATGTATACATTCATTCATTTAGAAGCCTCCAGTTCGATGTCCACTAATTGTATAAAACAAAAGGACATTCCAAAGAATGTTATCCACAGTTCTAAAGAATGGTTAATTAATATGTTACATTTGTCTTTTTCTCCGTCCAATTAGTTACACTGAATTGAACATTAGTGGTACTGAACCGACCAAAATTATTATTTATTATTTTTCATAAAAGAGTTTGCATTTCCTGGTTATTCAAGTTACAATGATGGGGACCCGTTGGCGACGGCGCTACCATCTTAATTAAAGTTTACTCCACCAATATTTCATCGTCGATGAAATGCAAATGTCAGAAAAATAAATATACTATAAGTATTCTGTTTGAATTTTATGCCCTTCAGTTTCAAAATCAACATATTTTGGGGATTTTCAATTTGGTGTATTTATAATTTCTAATTCAAACCATGTTTAAACTAACGTGTTTTTTTGATTATTTTCTCGAAATTATTAAGTATTAAAAAATTATTAGTCAACTAGTGCGTATTCAAATTCAGAAGTACATACGCAACAAAACTTTGTTTGGTAAAATTTAACGTGAAACTATATCCATTTTCTTTTTTGTTCAATTAAGTAAATATTTGGATATAGATAGTATGATTTGGGTCAAAATTTATTTTGAAATTCTTTTATTTTCACTTCTCGTTCACCCTTTACCGTTTTGACATTGTATTTTTTTTATATGTAAATTTTTTTTACTCTTCAAACATCCCAAGTAAAGTATTAGATAACCGTCGAACATAAAAAAAAAAACACATTTCAGAAATCCTACCAACAGCACCACATTGTTCCCCTTAACCACTACTCCTTAGTGAAGATAGTTATTGCAGGGGTAATGAGAAGATGATTCTAATTCAACGCACTTATTAATTGTCCTATTATTTCGTCCCATTTAGAATTTTAGGGTCATACGAAATGTTTTCATACGGTACAAGTGTACATTTCTATATCAGTTGTTGCTGTATCATTTTTTCAGTTAAAATAACGAATGTGCAAATTTTAAATTGATACACTGAAAATATTGTCATAAGTTAAGATCTTAGATTAGATATCATATTCTAAAAGCACGTTATATATAAATACACTGCCCTTTGAGGCTGAAGCAGATTTCTTTCTCAAAGAAACCTCCAAAGAGATTACAAAATTGCAGAGTGAAGAAAAATGAAAAGAACCAAGAAAAGTTCTCTCTCTCTTTTCCTTGCCATCAGTTTCCTCGTACTTTGCGTGGTAGTTTCTGCAGAGGCAAAAAAACACAACTCGAAGGAGTGTAATAAATGTCAAAGTGATCAAAATCCTTCACAAGAGAGAAGAAACAATTCTCCTTCCAATCATGTCTTCGACGTAATCTCGTTTGGAGCTCGCGGTAATGGAGTTTCTGATGATTCTGGGGTATGTATCTTTTAATGTTAAGATACTCTTTCTGGGTGAAACTACAATATTCATAATCGAAATGTCAAATCACGTTAGACACCATATCAAATTCGACTTTGATAAAGTAAATTTAAAAATGATTAGATATATTTTTTGTAATAATAAATTTGCATGTGAGTATTACAGTCCATTAGATCAAATACAATTTTAGCGGAGATACTCTTCTTATATGCTATGCAATTTATAATTAATATATTATACTTTTGTAAAAGCATGGATCACTACTCTTTAGAATTAAACATTATCATGCGTTATTTTAAAGAATTATTTACATCGCTTATATATCACATTTTGGTGTATGTTATTGATGGTATTTTACCCAAATTAGTTTACTGGTCTCTGAGTTTGGGTCAATTAGTTGCTCCTCTATATGTATACCTATGACATTGGGCTTATGTGTGGTAGTTCAGATTTGTGAAATTTAATCAATTCTTACGCGGAGTTATTGCACCTACGACTCACATAGTAAAATCTCCTTATCCCGTGTTTTTTCCTGTATAGGAATTTTTCATGCAATTTTTGTGTGTTGCGCATTGAGATCTAATTTACCAACCATTACAAGTAACTCTCCATTTCAAGAAAAAAAGAAGAAGATAATTTCATTGTCAAGCTAAAGCCATCCTCCAACTTTTTATTTTTCTTCCAATTACAGGCACTTCTTCTAGCGTGGAAAGCTGCTTGCGTTGTACAAGGTGCCCAAGTGGTTATCCCAGCAGGCTTCAGTTTCCTAATTATGCCTATAACTCTTCAGGGTCCGTGTATGCCTCAACTTGTTCTCAAGGTTTGCTAGCTTAATTCTCTTCTTAACTTTATTATAAAATTGTTAATTTATATTCATTTTGATTATAAATTTAACATAACGCGGAGGTGATAATTAATCTTACCACTGTATGAGAGAACAAGTCACACCGTAGATTGATAAACTTCTTTGTAAGTATTGACAAAAAAATCCTAACAGATTATCAAAACAAGTTATCACGATAATTTTAGACTAGGCAATTTATTTTGTTCAACAATTTTACGCATTGTAATTTTATTGAAAATATATAAAACTCTACTTATTAAAAAAAGTTGATAATGTGTTCATTGTATTTCTCAGATGAGTCTTATAAAAGTATTGTAAATCTGTCAACCGGTGAAAACTATATCCAACATATATACACTAATCTGGACCAAAAGAAAAACCCATATATATATATAATATATTTGTGCAGATTCAGGGAACTATATTGGCACCTCCAAAAGAAGAATTATGGTCCAAGTCCAAGCTCTTCCAATGGCTCAACTTCAAATGGCTCAATAACTTCACTATCCAAGGAACTGGAACGCTCGACGGCCAAGGGTTTGCCTGGTGGAATTTCTCTAGCCTCTCCAATACCCAGGTTTAAAAAATATAATTAAATAGCATTTCTTTTATGTGCATGGGTACAAAAGTTTGTTTCCCAATTAATTTTTTCATTTATATTGAAAGCCAAATTAATTTCTCTTTATTATACATATGCGATCATATAATTATTATGGATTTTTTCGTAAGCGTGTGTAAATTATATATGTAAATGGAACAATGATTAGTTATTTGACAAGTAGAAAATTTAAAAGTTCTTGTTCTCCTTGCAGAAGAGATTTAAACACGTTCCGAGTATGAGGCCAACTGTAAGATTTTTAACCCAGTCGCTTTCGTATTTTTTTTATTTTATTTTTGATGGCTAGAGTAGCGTAGATACTTATTTTCCTATCATATGCAGGCGATCAGATTTTACTCGAGCAAAAACGTGACGGTTCGTGACATAAACATTGTAAATAGTCCTCAATGCCATCTGAAATTCGACAATTCTAGTGGGATCAAAGTGGACAATATTACGATTTCCTCCCCTGAAACTAGCCCAAATACCGACGGCATTCATCTTCAGAACACAAAGGACGTAGAGATCCAGCATTCCAACATTGGATGTGGTAAGACTAAAAATATAATCGGCGGTGACCCATTAATTCTTGTAATTACCCTTCTTAATCATTAAATATACATGTAATTTCTTTTTTTTTTTTGAGAAATTGCAATGTCACACTGAGCCTAAAAGTGGCTACGACATATCAAAAATCAAATAATGGGGCGGTGTAATTTTAGAAATAAGAAGCACTCTAGGATGGTGCATGGCATGTTGGACAATACCGTATTGTTTAAAAAAGTTGCACATCTTGTTGGCAGCAAGCAGGAAGCTCGTTAAATAATTTAAATGACAGAAAATTCTATTTATTATTATTATGTAATTTTGTTTTGTCGAAACGGAGTTCGGATAAAATTGTATAGACCGAATCAAATTTATGTACAGATTCATTCATGAGGTGACGAAATTTTACAGGAGATGATTGCGTATCCATACAAACGGGTTGCTCCAACATTCATGTCCATCATATTAACTGTGGGCCCGGGCATGGTATCAGGTATGTAGTATGTACTTTCAATCTTTCATGTATTGGTGAGAGTTATTCTAATTTTTGGATTAATTTATAGATTTTCTTTAATTGAAGCAATTATTATTAATTTGTGGACTAATTTTGTTTTTTTTTTCATTCATGGTATTTTTTTTTCTTTTTATATATACACATACACTAAGTCTCTTTCTCTCTTTTTGGTTGCGATGCGAAGCCTAGGAGGACTTGGAAAAGATAAAACCATTTCTTGTATCGCTGATATTGTTATTGAGGAAGTCTCACTTCAAAACACCCTGGCTGGAGTTCGGATGAAGACATGGCAGGTATTAAATCAGAGCATTCTAGATAATTAAAATAGTTAATCCTTGGTACTTTCGAAATCGAACTATTTAACACTTAATTTAAAGGTATTGACTTCTGTTAACTATTATTTTTAAAATGTGACCCAATTAATCGTTGGATTATTTTTATATCGAAGTCTGGAAGACGGTTGGAATAGTTATCAATGTTGTTGATCAGCAGTTGGACTATCTCATCTATATTATACTACGACTAAGTGTTTTCTAAAAACAATGATTTCTATACTTTTGTAAGATTAAAGCTGATTAAGAATTAGAATTTTGGTATTAACAAATGATAAAATTTAGAATAAAATTAGAAGGTATTAACATTATTTGATATTTTCATGTTAAACATAATTATATTAAAAAAAGAAGTAATCAGGCCATTAGTTTAACTAGTTGAAAAAAATATGAGTCAGTCTCTCGATTCATTTCAAATAACATTGATATTAACATAACATATGAACAGATGTCAATATGTTAAGTACTATCACCCTTAATCTAACGTGGTTCCAGAGCTAAGAGGATCGCTAAATTTAATTTGATCATGTTATTCAATCTGAAATTGATTATTGTATTTATGGGTGAAGGGAGGCCTTGGATCAGTAAAGAACGTCACCTTCTCCAACATCCAAGTAGCAGACGTCAAGTACCCCATAATAATCGACCAGTACTACTGCGAGGACAATAAATCTTGCAAGAACCAAACAGGTGCTGTCGCAATTACGGGAGTTAAGTACCAAAAAATAATTGGTACTTACACTGTGCAACCAGTTCATCTGGCCTGTAGCGACACCGTCCCATGCACCGACGTCAATTTAATCGATGTTCAATTGAGACCCATTTCGGGAATTAGAAATTCGGGAGAGGGTTTGTGTTGGAAATCTTATGGGAAAACTGAAGGACCAATTGTTCCCAGTAGTATAGATTATTGCCTTAAAACAGAGAGTGGTTCGTTGAGGAGAGCGCTGAGATTGCATGAGCATGGATGTTAATTTTACGAGTTATGCGGACAACAATAAATTACGAGACGATATGCCGTGGTAATGTTTTATTACCATATCTAACCACTTGTAGTGTGTCGACAGCAAAACGATTGATTGAGCTTATAGTTATGTGATGAAAGCTACTTTAATGTTAAGATACAAATAAAGTATATTATAACAAATATACGGTAAAACTTTTACATATAAAAACATGTATTGTAATACTTTAAGTAAGAACATTAATTCTATCATTATCTACTTCCTAAATAATATTATATACGCGTAAAATACATGATGAAAATATTTAAATATAATTCTGAAGCAATTATGTCTTGTAATATAAAACGAGTAATGTAATTTTACATTCTTATAAACTTTCAGATAAATGTAGTATTAAAATGCAAATGAAAGACTGTTGGGCTTAGGCTTTCGGATTGTTTGTTCAATAGCCCAACGAAAGGCCCCGTCCATGTACTCTATTGTGTATGGCCCAAGAAGATGAGGCCCATTAGCCCGAAATAATCTACCAAATAAATTGCCAGATGAACCAATTATAACAACGACGATCTAATGGGTGCATTTTCATGTGAGGTGACAAAAATCAATCATAAATTTGGAGCAACAACCGAAACTATCGAACGTGCGTGATCTGTTCACAATATTGATAGACAGAAGAGGGAACGGAGTCACTATTTTGGTATTTTCAGTGGAACTTCGATTACATGCAACAATTTGGACCGAAGAACAACATGGTACATACAACTCCTGTATAAAAGCGGATTCTGCAGCGCATAGACATCTGCAATTTAAAAACACCGTTATGCCTCCTTAGGCATGATTGGGAGGGGTCTGGTCGGCCGGCACGGTCACCGTGTCGGCCCCTGCTCCCCTCTCCCTCCTGCTGTTATCCGCGAACTTCAAGCTAGCCTCGTGCAGCCCTTGCTCCTTCTCCTTGGGAGTCCACTCGGACATGTAATAGTCCTCCTCGGAGATCCCCTGCTTCGACGGGCCGACGAACATTCCGCCCCACTGGGGGAAGTAGATGAGGGAGATGGGGAGGGTGCAGCAGATGATCATGATCCCCATATACATAATTCCGGTCTCCTTAGAGTATTTCGACCCGTGGAAGAATATCAACTGCGTGATCACTGCACCGACGTTTCCGCCTCCTCCTGTCATTCCGGATATGAGGCCTAATGACCTGTAAATGAAACCAATGTTAGAACAACCATTGTCGTTCTCGGAGTTGAAATTTACACGAACTTGACAAGTGTTTTTTAGTTTTACCTTCTCGAGACAAAAGGAACGATCCCGAATGTCAGACCACAAGCAGCCTGGCAAAACAACGAGAATATGATCATCATGGCAACAGAGGCACCCAATGACGCCACTTTCCCAAGAGCCACACAGAACACTCCCCCAAGAATCTGCACCACAAAAAGCGCCCATATCCGACCCCGCATCCCGAACCTCTTAGCTACTAAGTCGGACAATAGCCCACCACCCGGCCTGGAGAATAAGTTTGCCAGGCCGAACGTGGCTGCGATGATCCCCGCGGTGTGCAGCTTCAGGTCGAACCTATCATAAAAGTACTCCGCGATGATGTTGTCCGTGGTCAACTCTACCCCAAAACAATATCCGTAGGTCAACGCCAGGATCCACCTGTTAGCCAAAAAAAAAACATAAATCTCAATAAATACACGTGGCAGAGAAACATATGTATAGTCAAAGTAACGAATATGAATTAAAGCATAATAATATTTAAATAATATAACCAACAAACACGATCATATACGTTGTAATGTGGCAAAACTATTTTGTATATAGGACGAAAAGTCAGACAATATATTTGGCATAAGTCATAATTAAACAAAAATGTTGATATCTTGACAATTTTGAAAAGACTTTTTATATTGACTAATATCCTTAGAATTATATAAAATATTTTCTTATAAAAAATCAGCTTAACCAAACATATCAAATTTGAGTTCATATAAATACATCTATATTAAATTTCCCTAAAAAAAATTACATCTATATTAAATGTATGATATAAGGTCTGGTCGAGCACCTACCCTCTATAGTTGGTGGCGCCGTTGTATAGTACACTGGAGAACTTGTCCTTGTGCTTGTCGCCGGACTTCTGGAGGCGGTTAAAGTTCCCGTCGGGGAGGTCCTGTCCGAACAGGACCACCGCGAAGGCGGCTAGGGTCTGGAAGAGCGCTGGGACGAAGAACGCGATCCGCCACGCCGTGAACTTAGCGGCGCCAATGTCGCGGATTAGGGAGAAAACCAAGGGCATGATCAGCTGCGTCGCGCCGCCGCCGAGGTTCCCCCACCCGCCGGCGACACCGTTGGCCGTTCCAACGACGGGGGCTGAGAACATGGAGCTCATCCAGTACTGGGTCGACACGAACGTGGCGAGGGAGAAGCCCGTGAAGAAGCGGACCATGAGGAAGGCGGCCGGGGAGTTGGCAATGGAGGTTAAGTAGACGGCCGGGGCGGTTAGGAGGACGAGGGAGGCGGAGGCGAGTCGCGGGCCGAAGAGGTCGCAGGCCGTCCCCATCGCGACACGCGCGAAGACGGCGCCGGAGACGGAGGCGATCCCGGCGTTTCCGATGTCTTTTGCGGTGAGGTTGAGGTTGTCTCGGATGATGGGGACCAGCGGCGGCGCGGCGAAGCTGGACACGAAGCAGGCGAAGAAGGAGACCCACGAGAGGTGGAAGGCTCTCATGTGAGGGGCCGCCACGGAGAGCGGCGGGAACACGGTGGACTTGTGCTCCGAGTCCACTGGAAGAGCGAACTTCTTTTGTTCACCTTCCATTTCCATTTCTTCCCGACTCAAATCTAAATTAGTCGAAACACTTAATATCCGAATACTAAACCCTTTTTTCTTCTTATTCTTCTTGTTGTTGTGTTCGCTTCTTGGTGTCTTTTATACACTAACTTGAACATGCAAACCGTTGACGATCGTTCTTTATGGAAAATGGGAACAAGTGGGTTTAGCTAGCTATTGGGGATTTTGGAGGCCAAAGCTCTCCTCATTATCGCCGAGTCTCATTGATCTTCCTCATAAATGTCAGACCGAAGAGACGTGAGTTTGTACTTTATGTTTAGATTTCCGAGTCTGAAAGGGATTAGTTGGCTGGAAGTCTCACAGCGTTTTTTCTTGAAAGTTAATTGAATCAAAAGTAGAATAGTATTCTTGATTATCGTAGAATTCTATTTTTGAGGTGTAATTTTCTAATTGATATTTCGTTACATTGTGATATTTAGACTCCAAACATTATCAATTTTAACCAATAACGTCAGTAACTTTTTAATAGCTGGGCCGAAGAATTTTAGTTCAATTCTTGCGAGCGAGGTTGCCCCGCAGATTAAAAATTTTGGGAAGTGAGGTCAATTTCTAATTTTTTTTAAAATTTAAATTTAATTTATAAATTATTTAATTTTTTGATGAAGTCAATTTTAAATATTAGTAAATACATATGTTAAAGAATATATAATTATCAAATAAATAAAAATTAAGTGGAGTAATTATTCCACTGCTTTTAGCCAATAGGAAGGAAATGTAAGTGAGCAAGTTGCACTTGGGCATTGACTTTGGTATCTTGAAAGGAATCCCTGGCCAGTTGCTGTCTTTGACTTGGTTCAAGAGATTCCAAACTTTGGGTTGTACTATTGCGGGTGCGGAAAAGACTTGAGTGCCCTTCCTGCACTATGTATAAGACTTGCAGCCAAAACAGTTGATAACGACTTGACATTAGAAATAGCCAGTGATAACTTGAATTTATTTATTGTGATTAATTTTGATACTCATATTCTAAATAAGTTACGATATTGTTTCACTATGTATATAAGATATTAGGAAAAATACCAACTAGGATTGTCCACTAGCTGCAAGATCACGACTTTGCATCTTTGAGGGCTAGATTGGTAATTCCATTAACAATTTTATATCTTTAGTGCACTAAACAGATCATCCTTGGAATATTCAGACGCTGCCTCTCAGATCCTTCAAATAATTAATTTCGACCGTACAAGAATATTCAACCCTCTTAAATAATACGCTGCATATTCCATGAGAAGCCAAGAGCTTTTTTTTTCTCAAAGAAAGAGATCTATTTTCAATTTTTAAATCAAATGGCAGATACTGCGTTAAAAGAATACACATGGTAACAAACCACTAGGCAATGTTGACTTTTTCCCTTTGAGAAACTACGTGGCTATGAAAATTTATAGTAACCCATGGTTATGGATTTTTTGGGACAGTTCTATTTGTCATTTCGACGCGAACGAGGAGGAAAAAAATTGATGTATAGTCCATGTTTAATCTAAGTATGTACGACATGACAATATAATTTACCATGGTTAAGTTACTATTTTATACGTTAATTGAAAAAAAATGAAAAATCCAACACAAATAACATCCCATAGTACTTTTTCAATAAAACACCAAACTACGAGTACTAAATAGAACATTTTTCTATTTTTATTTACAAAGATATGGAACAATAAGCTTTTAACATCAATGTGTGAGTGTGTTTTCTAATTTATTTATGATTTTCGGATCTATGTGAACGCAACAGAATTATATAACTATTGCAAAAAAACTTAATGAATTTTTAAAAATTCTACCGAATCACAATATGAATTAATTTTGACGAGTGAGACGAATCCCGGCTAATATTGAAAAGTTACGTGGATATGGATTGAGAATTCGCGTGATGATATGGGTGGCGTAATTTCTTGTTGAGCCCAAAAGGCCCAATAAGTGGTTTCATGTTTGGGCCGGCCTGGAAATCAAAGTCTTGTATTACATAATTGGAGGACATATCAGACAAAAAACTAGTCGCAACCTTGGACAAAGCTGGTGACGATTTTCCTGCGTTGAACTTGTTTGTTAATTTTATCACAAGTCGATTTTTATTCTAAATAATAATATGCATTTATCTATAATTACTGAGAGTTAAATTCCTCGTAAACACGAGTTGTTGGGTTTTTAAAATAAGAAGACGACAAAACGAGAAGATTCGCAGGTCTCGGACCAAAGAAAAATTTTCACAAGTTAAAAAAACTTCCTGAGCATGCTCCTCTAGTTATAGAAATCAGGTGCTTTTAATTGATGAGAAGTATAAAATTAATCTCAGCTAAACTAATTACAAAATAGAAATTTCAGAGAAAAATGTAGACTACGTGTAATAAGTGAACTTTTACTCATTAAAACACGAAAAGGGACAAATGTGCGATGCTGGAAAATCATTTTTCTCAGTTAAGATCAAATTTTCATATGAATTGTCTTTTAAAAAGACATATTAAACTTAAATTTTGTGAATGAAAAAAAATATTGTTGGAAGTACCAGTTAGATAATATTTTATTCTGAATAATAGAAATTAATTTTTTTCTTGTTGGAAATAACCAATTTGTTCCTATGAATATAGTTTCGTTTTAAAAAAGAAGATAATAGCTTCAGACAAAGTAAATAATTAAGTTGGGAAAGCGTAGTTTGGTTTTGGTCTTCCACGTGCTACGCTTGACTTTAATTGGTTGAAAAGAAAGTGATGCAATGCTTGAATTGCAAGATAAGAATCTTGTTTGGTTGTCCAATTTTTTGGTAACTAATTTTTTTTAGAAACCTTGATTTTCTATATATTTTTATCATCTTGTATTGTTGGGGTACGAGCCCATTGGACTCGCTTACTTGCCCAATTTCCCCGCCATTTTCATGTGGTTTTAGCACAGAAACAGCTAATTCTGTAACCATCACCATCTCGTATTTTGGTGGCCAGATTGGTCTGCTGTCCCAAGGAAACGACGTACAGTAACATGCTTGCCATATGCGCTTACATGCAAAAGGAAATAGGACTTCGCTATTCCTTTTCTTTTCTTTTTGGCAAAATTGTCAAAAGCTTGATTGGTATTTTTTATTTTCTAATTTTAAACTCTTAACTCTATTTCTTGATCTGCTTGAAAATTATCAGTATAGTCATTTGTCTAATATTTAATTTTTATTGTTATTTTTTAAAATTGATATTGTTGTTTTTTGACTTTAAAAAATGACGTGCCATTATTTTTTGTCTCCCAAAATCGATTTGCCGATGTGTTTAAAAAAAACTGAGATGCCTTTGTTTTTTGGTCTTCCACATGTCGTCTTTTATTTTTGAAAATTGATTTGCTCTTACAAACGATTAGTTATCGGATCTTCGATCGTATTTGTTTTAAGAACATGCTAGTAATCAATATTATTCACAAAAGTGAAATAACTCAAAATAACGAAAGTTGAAAACAAAAATATAATGAACAAAGTTCTCTACAAGTAAAACAATAAAGTGAGATAATTTCAGAGTGACGAGTATGCCAATATTTTATAGTTATAATCTCTCATTCCACAAGTTTATTTTTTCATAACTGGTCCCGTGATTTGTACTTTCATAATTAAATTTGGTTTATTTTACTATTTATTTTAGACCGTGACAATTATTTTCATAAATTTTTATTTACCACTTCCTCTAAGGTGAATTCACAACTTCCGGAGAGTATTGGAAAATTTCTTTCGGTTCTTCCGTCTTCATACTATTATTGTTTGAAAAACATACCCTCTTTCTGATACGTAACGTGAATTTCTCATATCGGCTGATAAGTTTAGCAATCCATATTTATTCTAGATATGTAATGTGTTATTTTATATTTTAACAAGTTTATTAAGCAATTACTTGGGTCAGCCTACTTTAAAATTAATTGGGGCGGTGCTTTTTCTTAAAACTATAAGAAAAATTTCAGGTCGGTGTTCCTTGTGAATGGGACACGTGCTAGACATGCGATAGATATCTAGAAGACTGAACCACTCATTATTACAAAAGTGTTTGGGCCCGAGGCAGTAGATATTATAAATATTCAGTGTGAATCTCGATTTTCTTGGATCCATCAATAAATACAATAGAGAACGAGTGGAAATAAATCCATAATTGGGTTTACAATAGTTCCACTACCGACGTGTTAGAACTATTTAGACTGACGCTTATTCGATAAAATCAGTACATTATAACTGATATTTTTTTGTGATCGCACTCATTGTAAGCAGTTTTTTAGAATCTTAGAATCGACCCAATCATCCATGTGGCATTTTTTTATATTTAGAACCAACACGACACACTAAAATTTAATCTATGAAAAACATTGGTACAATTAGTATATAAATCTAAATTGATGTTATTTAAAACAATTAAATTTATGACAAATCTATCATAATCTTTTTTTTGGGTATTTTATGAATTTAATATTTCAAATAATTTTAATTATCCGTACTAAATACAACTTTGAATGAATGTTTCACAATTTTTTAGTTAATAATTATTTTCTATTAATTGAATGAATGCTTTCATACACCAAAAAGATCAATCTTCAAACTCTAAAACTTCAAATGAAAAAATGGGAGAACAATTTTTTGGAGATGATAGGACAATCAACTAGCTCCACAGAAAAAAAAAAGAACTAGCTCCAAAAAAGGCGAAAAATTGCTTCAATTTTTTATCAAAAATATCCCGTGTTGCACCTCACGGGCCCCACACCCTCCTCCTTGCACTTCCCTCACTCTCCTCACCCGGCACGTGACTAGACCTGTCTTCTCCCTCGTGGCCCAATATCATCGTGCCACGTGTTCCCATATTTTTATTTCTTCCTTCCCGTTTCAATTCCTCCCCCTCCAAATTCTTCTTCTTCTCTCTCTCCCAAGTAAAAGAGTTCCACTAGATTTCTCTCCTTTTTCCAGAAGATTCCGAATCCCGAAGGTGAATCTCACAAGCACAGAGAGATCCCACGGCTCTTCGAGTGGAGTTTTGTAACCGTTTTCTTCGATTAGAGGCGAAGAATAATATCTAATATTTTTTTTTAATTTGTTTTTGAATTTAAGGGAAATAATGAGCGGTGGAATAAGCCACAATATAATCCACCACGGCAGTTTCCTTCGTCCCGCGGTTTTAGAGCGCCCGGGGAAGCTCGTCTCGCCAGCCCGGAGCTCATCGGAGTGTCTCGGCAATGCTCCGAGTTGCAGGAGGAGGAGGAGTAAGCTCGGAGTCGGGGCCAGGCGGCGGTCCGTTGCCGCATTGTGTTCACGCGCTGTCTTGAAAATGGAGCATCCGTCCGAGGTAAAGATCCCCCGACCTTTCGCCGGTTTATATTTTTGTTTGTGTGACGTGGCGGGAAGATGATCGGTGTCTGTGTGAGAATCGGAATGGTTTTCTAGTGGCATTTTCGTAAATAACTTGTTTTTTGGGATTGTTAAATGACAAGTAGGATACTAGCTACCAGATTGCTAATTGTGGAGCTGCATCCATCGTTATCACCTGTCAATGGCAGAATTGAAAGCTGATACATAGTTTATTGGTCAATGGTTTGCTTACAACGAGATGAAACATATAAGTGGCTTTCTCCTGTGCCCTGGGGATTGGTTTTGTGGATGGAGAAAGTCCTTTCATGGAATGTTTTTTGTTTTTCGAGGAATGCAATGCATCCATTTTCTCGAAGACAAGTTTTTGTTTCTTGTGTGGGTAGAAAACTATTCGGCTTTAACTGTCTGTTCTCTTTCATGTCTGCAGCTCGCTGGAAAATTCAGTCTCGATGGGAATATTGATTTGCAGGTCTGCTCACATGACTTTGCATTAACTTAGCTTAATGGTGTGGTACAATGTGAATTAGCTTGTGAGAATCATGTGGCATAGTGACTAATCCCTTCCGTTCTAAATATCAGGTCTATGTCGGCAATTCCGCAGTTGGGTCTGCAACACAAGTAGATATTCAGATTGACAATAGTAGTGAATCTTTACATCTTCACTGGGGTGGTTTACGCAATAAAAATGAGTAAGTTCTTGCTTCAAGTTAGCACTCCCCATAAATTTCGTAAGCTTAATCTAGTCTGAAAGATGTATTATAAGGGTTTTCTTTTCATGTGTTGATTTCCTACTTCATCAGCAAGTGGGTACTTCCATCGCATCAACCAGAAGGAACCAAAAACTATGAGAACATGGCCCTTAGAACTCCTTTTGTGAAGGTAACTCTTGAGAACAAGAACTAATTTCTGTCAAGATCATAACAGTCCTTGACACACAATCTTACCGCAGATGCCATGCTATCCAGTACAGATTTTTGATTTTACATACGATCTGTACTTCTCCAGGATGGTTCTCACTCATACCTAAAGTTAGAGATCAAGGATCCAGAAATACAAGCTATAGAATTTCTTATTGTTGATGAAACTCAGAATAGATGGTGAGCTTCTCGATTATTACCTGTACTCCTAATCAAGGATCCAGAAATACAAGCTATAGAACTTCTCACTCATATGATCTTTCAAATCTCAGATGGCTATACTTTTTTGTTGCAAGGTTTAAGCATAATGGCCAGAATATTCATATAAAGCTACCTTTTAGAGAGAGAGTGGCCTTACCAAATATTTCAATTCCTGAAGAACTGGTTCAAATCCAGGCTTATTTGAGGTGGGAAAGAAAGGGTAAACAAATGTATACCCCTGAAAAAGAGAAGGCAAGGCTCTCATGGTTATTCCATTTTTCCACTGCAAATATGAAAGTTACAAAAGCTACAGACATAATTCTCCACGTCTTGAAGAAATCCATGCTTTTGGGATCTACTTGTGCCTTCTATGCCTCATATACCGTTCATCTTTTATGTAGGAGGAATATGAAGCTGCTCGTACTGAACTGTTGGAGGAAGCAGCAAAAGGAGCTTCAATTAATGACATTCGAGCTAAGCTTACCAAGAAACATGACAATCAAGAAAAGGAGTCTCCATCTCCTGAAACAAAAAACCAAAGTAAAAACCAGATACCTGATGATCTAGCACAAACGCAAGCTTACATAAGATGGGAAAAAGCCGGGAAACCCAATCACTCACCTGAGAAGCAAATGGTGAGTTGATTTGTTTGGTAGAGTTCTCATCATTGTCATTATAGATAGCTTCTTCCGAAGGGATAGGGCCCGAAAAATAAGCATTGTAACTTTATTGGAATTTGATACGTGCTTTCTTGTTCTCACGGCTTGCATCATGTTGATGCTCGTAGAAAGAGTTTGAGGAAGCCAGACAAGAGTTGCAAGCTGAACTAGACAGAGGCATCTCCTTGGATGAGATACGGAAGAAGATTACTAAAGGAGAGATTAAGACAAAAGTTGCGAAGCAACCACAGAAGAAAAGTTACTCTACTGTTGGAAGAGTCCAGCGAAAAAAGAGAGACATCTCGCAGCTGGTGACCAAGTATTCAACTAAAGCTCCAGAAAAAACTGTTTCCTCTGAACAACAACTTGATTCCATCGAACAACAACCTGTGAAGGCGATAGAGGTGTTTGCTAATTATGTAGAAACCCAGGATGCCAGTTCTGTGCTAAACAAGAAAACTTTTAAACTTGATGATAAAGAACTTCTGGTGAGATGTGCTCCTTTCTGACCGTGTACCTTTCCCCTTACTGTGCAAGAGCAGTTTCTTTTTCAGAGAGATTTTTACTAAATTACGGAATGTTTTGTGCATCATCTAGATACTGATAAGCAAGTGCAAAGATAAGACCAAGGTTCATCTAGCCACTGATTTCAAAGACCCCATCACTGTGCACTGGGCTCTATCTGAAAATGGTGGAGAATGGTTGGTAAGTCTCCAAACTATTAGATTGGTTTAGCAGTTATCCTCTTACATAGGTTTGATGATATGTACAGCAGAACAATTACTATTAATTTCACGAATACTGTTGCAGACACCACCTCAGAATTTGTTGCCACCTGGTTCAGTTACTGTGGAGAAAGCTGCTCAAACTCCACTGATAGACTGCTCTCTTCCTGAGCTTCCTTTCCTGGTATATGTGTGTTGAATATCTTTTGACCTTGCCCTTATCACAGAGGCCTGCAGAAAGTTTTATAAGTTACTTTCATGTTTGCATTTCACTTTATTTAGTAGGGCAATGTCTTGCATAATAATGAAAAGGGAAGCAGTTTATTAAGATTTTGAGTGTTTGTACAGTGTGATTTGAGAAGAGGTTCTTATACTCTTAATTAAATTTAGGTCCAATCGCTTGCGATCGAGATTGAAGGAGACACTTTTAAAGGAATGCCATTTGTTCTTCTGTCTAATGGCAGATGGATAAAGAACAATGGTTCAGACTTTTATGTTGAATTTGGTAGCAAGGTTAAAGAAGTCAGGAAGGTATTACTTCTGTCTTCTTTTGTTAATCTTTACAACGTTTCAAGATTCTTGTATGACTCCCTTGCGGACCAACTAATTGACCTTTTTTGCCTGCAGGATGTTGGTGATGGCAGAGGAACTGCCAAAGCACTTCTAGGAAAAATAGCAGAGATGGAAAGTGAAGCCCAGAAATCTTTCATGCATCGGTCAGTTTCCTGGTCACTGGTGAACATATTTTCGACCAAACAAGTGATAACTTGTCTTATTTCCAAGGCATTTCCTAAAATCTGTTGCATAAGACAAATAGACAACCCAGCTTCCAAACACAAGTAGATTTCTCTGTACTAGACTATTAATTTTACAGATAATCTAAAAGCCTACTTGCTCTCAATAGCTATTTTACTCATGTTTAGTCTCATAATACCTTCTTATCAATACATAGTTTAGACGTTCAAGGATACTAGAAAAAATGATAGGCTATTAGGCCCATCAAATCGGGCAAACCAAAAAATGTTCAGATGTTATTGTTCATTTGTATGTCAATCCTGTGAAGGTTATGATATATCGGTTTTATTTTCCTCTTAATTTCCGTTGCTTTTGTAGGTTCAATATTGCTGCAGACTTGATAGATCAAGCCAAAGAGGCTGGTGAGCTGGGTTTTGCTGGGATGTTGGTGTGGATGAGGTTTATGGCTACCCGGCAGCTGATATGGAATAAGAACTACAATGTCAAGCCCCGGTAAGAACCCCTCATTTTGCTGATCCAAACCCAGTTCTATCTGTACAAATCCTTTCGGTCACTGTTCTTGCAAAGAAAATTAGACTATGAGAGCTGTCAACTCACTCTGTTTGGACGTGACAATGCAGTGAAATTAGCAAAGCACAGGACAGACTTACAGATCTGCTCCGCGATGTCTACTCGAGTCATCCATACTATCGAGAGATTTTACGCATGATTATGTCTACTGTTGGGAGAGGAGGTGAAGGAGATGTTGGACAGCGTATTCGCGACGAAATCCTGGTCATCCAGGTAGGCAATGATTTTATTTGTATTACTTATATTTGGTTTCCTCCCATTTAAAAATTGTGGACATTTGGTATGTTTCTTTCAGAGAAACAATAATTGCAAGGGTGGCATGATGGAGGAGTGGCATCAAAAGCTGCACAACAACACTAGTCCTGATGATGTTGTAATCTGTCAGGTAGACTGGGTTAAAATGCCAATAATTTGCCTATTCTTACAGTTCAAATACTAATGGTGCTCTTTTCTCTATTTTAGGCATTAATTGATTACATCAATTCTGATTTCGACATCAGTGTCTACTGGAAAACTTTAAACGATAACGGTATTAACAAGGAGCGGCTTCTAAGTTACGATCGTGCAATTCATTCGGAACCAAGCTTTAGGAGAGATCAGAGGGATGGTCTTCTGCGTGACCTTGGAAATTATATGAGGACTTTGAAGGTTAGGTGACTAATTAGTGGATGATAGTCTATCGAGGATATTGTACGATCTCTTTATTGTCTTAGTTGATGCCTCATAAGGATACTTCAAATCCAATTGCAGGCAGTCCATTCTGGTGCAGACTTAGAATCTGCTATTTCTAATTGCATGGGCTACAGGTCTGAGGTAAGGTGTCATGCAAATATAATTTTATAAGCTCATCTCAATCTCTCGAAGTTTTAAGAATCATCCACTTTCTTTCTCCTGCTCAGGGTCAAGGCTTTATGGTCGGAGTGCAGATAAATCCCATTTCTGACTTGCCTTCTCGATTTCCTGTAATGTTCTGGACCTTATATTGGAGATGCTACTGGTCCAGTATGCAATTACAGAAAGTGTTAATCTAGTTTTATGTTTGGTCGCTGAACAGGGACTGCTTCAATTTGTCCTGGAACACGTTGAAGATAAGAATGTAGAACCACTTCTCGAGGTACTTAGACATGAATGTCAGAGATATTCTTCTGAGACCATTTGTACTTTAACATTGACCCCTCGTCTGATACTTCTGAAAACTCAGGGTTTGTTAGAGGCCCGTCAAGAGCTTAGGCCACTGCTTATGAAATCTCATGGACGTCTAAAGGATCTTTTATTTCTGGATATTGCACTTGACTCCACCGTTAGGACAGCTATTGAAAGAGGATACGAGGAGTTGAACAATGCTGGACCTGAGGTAAAGTTTGTAACCATCGAAGTTAGTCCACAAAATCGTGGTCTTTTCTTATGCCTAAAATCACATTCGTGTGGATACGAGATAACCAGTGTCCTTGTTGTATGCGGTTTTGTCAAATGCTTCTTATTCCACAGAAAATTATGCACTCCATCTCTCTGGTGCTGGAGAATCTTGCCCTCTCATGTGATGAAAACGAAGATCTTATTTACTGTTTAAAGGTAAAACCGTACTCTCCTCTGGAGCCTTTAAAAGGGTTAATTACATATAAGTGCCATCTTTATACGAGATTACCAGAAAAGTGACTTAGTTACCAGATTAGTACATGTACTTATCTCCATATTGCAAAACTGTCTTTAATGACCAAAACACCTTTACCAGAAAAATATCTCCCTACAGATATATATTTTAAAGAGTAAACTCAAAATTCACGATAGTTTTGCTATCTTTTTAGGTTTTTTAAATATATTTATTTATGTAAATTGAAGATTCATATATGATTAATTTTGTATAAGATTTTGAGAGGGTATCTCGGTCCTAACATTGCAATTCAGCGCTATTTTTGCTCCTTATAGAAAAACACTGATTTCATGATTTTTATAACTGAGATACTTTTCTGGTAATCTTGAATAACACACTTATGTGCAACCCACAATCATTTTATTTAGATGCTACTTTGTTCAACTAGAATCTGATTTACTTTTCTAATTAATTCCTTGCTTTTGCAGGGCTGGAATCATGCCTTGAATATGACTCAGAACAAAGCTAACAACTGGGCATTGTATGCAAAGTCTATACTTGACAGAACTCGCCTTGCTCTTGCCACCAAGGCTGAGTGGTATCAACAAGTTTTGCAACCATCAGCTGACTATCTAGGATCACTGCTAGAAGTGGACCAGTGGGCTGTAAGTTTTGTTTAATCAATGAACTCCTGAGGCTAGTAGTCCTTCTTGGTCCTCACTATCTTTACTGCAGGTGAACATATTCACTGAAGAGATTGTCCGGGCTGGATCAGCTGCTGTGCTGTCCTCACTTCTTAACCGGCTTGATCCTGTTCTTAGAAAGTCGGCTAATCTTGGAAGGTGATACTGGCTACTGCGACTTCCAATTGACATCCGTTAGATCACTTGACAAACAAAATTAATATTTTAGATTTATTACCGGTGGAATATAAACTCCTGTGGATGAGATACATGCCCGTTCGATTTATGTGAAAATATAAAATCACTAGGCAATTTTGTCTATTGAATGTTTAGACTAACATGCATCGTGTTGTGGCATGGTACAGCTGGCAGGTTATCAGCCCTGTTGAAGCTGCTGGGTACGTTGTCGTTGTAGATGAGTTACTTGCTGTCCAGAATAAATCCTATGACCGCCCAACAATTATAGTGGCAAAAAGAGTAAGAGGAGAAGAGGAAATCCCTGATGGAGCAGTAGCTGTGCTGACCCCAGACATGCCCGACGTTTTATCTCATGTATCCGTGCGAGCAAGAAATTGCAAGGTACATCCATCAAATGGAGATTTGAACCTTTTCAAATATTATTAGAGGGGTGGAGTAGATAGGGTTGAAGAGAATAGGAGTTCGCTTGAAATGATTGAACTTGAGATGGCTACTCCCTTGCAAAGTAGAATAGTGAAGTTCACCGGGAAACCTAGAATGAAAACTTCTGTTTCCGATCCTTCAACCAGTTGAGGATTGATTGCTGATATGCATTATTTGATGACAGGTTTGCTTTGCCACCTGCTTTGATCCCAACATTCTGGCTGATCTTCAGGCAAAGGAAGGGAAGTTACTACGATTAAAACCAACATCAGCAGATGTAGTCTATAGGTGATTATATCTTTCAGAATTAAGCAGTCAATGATTATGCATCAGCTCTCTTCATAAAAAAGTGTATTGTGCATCAGCGGTTTGCTTCATATGGTTAGTTATGAACGTCGTTTTGTCAACTCAATGTTCTTCTTATCTTTTCCATAGTGAAGCAAGTGAGAGCGAACTAGTTGATTCGAGTTCATTAAGCTTGTCAGAAGGCAGCCCTTCTATTAAGTTGGTAAAAAAACAGTTTGGCGGCAGATATGCCATCACATCAGAGGAGTTTACTAGTGAAATGGTGAGGCTTCACAGGTTACTCATTTCATCTTTTAAGATAGATTATGTCCTCTTCCTTCCATTTATTCTTGTCTAGCTTCCTGAAGTGTTTGTTTAACCATCGCTTTTCGTTGTTCTTTACTTATCTTTATGTTGATTAGTTTTCTTTGTGTTCCTAGGTTGGTGCCAAGTCACGCAATATTGCATACCTTAAAGGGAAGGTACCATCTTTGGTTGGCATTCCAACGTCTGTTGCACTACCTTTCGGAGTATTTGAGAAAGTGCTTTCAGATGACTTGAATAAGGTAACTTCTTTTTGATGCAGTGGGTATCCTTTTCTCCCATGTCTTACACAGTCAGTTTTATATGACTTATAGTTTCAAGTTAATATCAAATCGGAATTTATCCTTGTTAGTTGTTTAGGTATTTTGATGCTTTAATTTCAACTGCAATACCAGCTGCTGCAAGGTATTGCTGGCATGTAATCTGGAATATTTTTTGTCCATTGTAACTCAATGGCCAAGGTTTGATTTTTAATTTGAGTGTGTGTGCGAATTTCTGGCAGGACGTGGCTGTGAAGTTACAGTTGCTCAAGAAAAACTTGGACGACGGAAATATCGATACCCTTAAGGAGATTCGGGAAACTGTCTTGCAATTGGCCGCACCACCTGATTTGGTACTTCACGTGAAACCACTGTAGTAATCTCCCGACTAATTCTTAAGAAATTGTGATTTTGAGAACATGAACATTTTCTTTTGAAGTGATTTAGCCCCATCAAATGGGTCGATGGGACTTTCTTTGAGTTAACCTCCCAACCAATGTCGAAAATTTTACAAAATCCTGGACCACACGTGCATAAGCTGAACGTGTATGGATCAAGTCTTTTTTTAACTTCCATTCATACTATTCATGTCAAATTAATAACATGGTCTGATGACATGATAATGGATTCATCTTGAAACATACATTGCATGGGGTTAAGCAGTGTAGTAGTGGGCATACAGCTTACAACAACATTTATCACATTCAGGTTCAAGAACTCAAGAGTAAGATGCAAAGTTCTGGAATGCCTTGGCCGGGTGATGAAGGACAACAAAGATGGGAACAAGCATGGACAGCCATAAAGAAGGTAAGAGTGACTTCAATGGGTAACAGTTACTGGATGCCTTCCACATACTTGAAATGTTTCTTCCATTCTTTTTGCTTCCTTCTGACTCGGATCGCTATGTAACGTTATTCTTCATACTCATCCCATCTTTGTCAAAGTTGAAGTGTCATAATTTTGTTCTTTTTCTATATTAGTTCTGGTTACATTGTTTGATGTTGTAATGAAGGTGCATACTTGGATTCAGTACCATAGGAAATCTCTGAGATTTGAATTTTTTTATATATATTGTGTTCACTTTCTTTAGAAAACAGGACCAGGTAAATTTCTTTGCAATATCGTCTGATCTATAAAAATGGTTCCAGGTCTGGGCTTCAAAGTGGAATGAGAGAGCATACTTCAGCACAAGGAAAGTGAAGTTAGATCATGATTATCTCTCCATGGCTGTTCTGGTTCAAGAAATTATAAATGCTGATTATGCATTCGTCATTCACACCACAAATCCCTCTTCGGAGGACTCATCAGAGATATATACCGAGGTTGGTTCTTTTGTGGGATTAAAACACTTGTCTCTCAGGAAACCAGAAATTGCCCATTAATCCCAACCTTTTTGATACAGGTTGTGAAGGGACTCGGAGAGACCTTAGTCGGAGCTTATCCTGGCCGTGCTTTGAGTTTCATCTGTAAAAAGAGTGATTTGAACTCGCCAAAGGTGAAACAAATGCTCCTTTCTTATCGTGTTGGATAATATTGGTTAAGCTTTTTGATTTCTTCTACAACAGAGAATTATAATCCCTCTCATTCATCATTCACAACTCATTTGTGTGCACGGCTAAGAATACCATGAGCAACTTTGTTGAACATCAACAACTTGCACTTACAAGTCTGAAATGTTGCAGGTTTTGGGTTACCCGAGCAAACCCATTGGCCTCTTTATAAGACGATCTATCATTTTCAGATCTGATTCCAACGGTGAAGATCTTGAAGGCTATGCCGGTGCAGGCCTCTACGATAGGTAGGCTACCACCGTTTTGACTAATCAATTAAGCAGCAATCTGCAGAATCCTTTCGGCTCTATGTGCAGTTCTATCCAAAAGCATATTTCTAACCCGAACTATAACCGACTCTTCCGTTTGCTATCCGCCATCGCAGTGTGCCAATGGATGAAGAAGAGAAAGTCGTACTCGATTATTCCTCGGATCCGTTGATCATCGACGAAAAGTTTCAACATACTATCCTCTCCAGCATAGCTCGAGCTGGCAGTGCGATCGAGGAGTTATACGGATCTGCACAGGACATTGAGGGAGTTATACGTGATGGTAAGGTGTATGTGGTTCAAACTAGGCCACAGATGTAATTGTTCTATTTATTTTAACGGTCCTTCAATTTCGGAAACTTGTATGTACCGAGGTAAAAAGCCGTGAGGTAAGAGCCGACTGTATGCTAGGAGAGTTATTTTTTTTTTTTGAGGGATGAAATTAATAAGTTCCAATCGACGTGCCAACTGTAATAGAAAGGTGCACGTGTAAAATTATGTGATATTGATAGTGTAATCTCTTATAATGGTAAAACTAAAACTAAGTTCTACAGATTCTAAAACATCCGAACGACGGGCCAAATGACATTGTCGGCCCAAAAGTACCTTGGGCCTTGGAAGGTCGGCCCAACTTTTTTGCATCATAAGTCTTTGGATATATATATTAACTGGAAAATCCAAACGGTTTTTACTAATGCACATACCACGACTATTTTAGCATTACTTGATTTGCAACTAACAATACTAGCTTATATTTTTCTCAGTTATTTGTGTTACATTTGTAATATTAAAGGATTGTTGACTTGTAACATTGGTGGAGCTAGAATGTCTCTAAAATTTATTATCTTATCAGGTCGTCAAGATTATTAACTTAGTAAACTCGCCTAAGTTGGAATTGAGAATGTTTATTGATTCTTGATAGGTTATAAATTCATCGAACATTAGTTTAATAAATGTTTTTCTGAATTTCAAAAGGCCACGACGATGCAATTTTTGGCCAGTCATTTTCTCTCGTACTAGAAAGTTCGTCATCGTTTCTGCATGGAAATGGCTATTAATTAATTCGATAAGCCTAAAAGTACTAAGGTGCTGTCACCATATTGCATGTGCAGGTAATAAATAGACCACACTGTTAGGGCATAATTAGTGCCGTAAGTACACAGAGAGATAATGATTAATTATAAAAATCGGTGTCATTTTAAAGAGCAGCCCTAATTAAAGATTAAGGTATTTAGATCAACTGTACTAAATTGGCTGGAGAAGCTTCATCATGATACTCGAGATGATGCCATGTCCACATGTATTAAGCTAATGATTCCCCGGAAAACAAGGAAATGTATTAATTATATTTGCTTGCAGTAAACACGAATCAAACACTAATGTCGGATTTATGAAGTGGTTAAGTTGAGAATTCCAAACTCCACATTTTTAATATCTTTCAAATGAGTTGCAAGTGTGGTCACTTTGTAAAGTTGAAAATTTGTTAATAGATGTTTTAAAATTTTAAGTAAGATATAAATTTTTTAATAGTTTCATAATAATTGAATCTAGACTATTTATTACTTGTACAACCTTATTTCATGACATGTCAATAAAATCAAAACATGTGCGCATTTTGACTTAATGAATTACTTTCGTGTATAAACGTTAATAATTTTAAAAATTTTGAGTTTGGTAAAAAAAATATTTAAAAAAATCCGGAAAAAATGTTTTTATTTATTTAAAAAGAGTGGATTTGGGGTGTTCATATCATACCGGTAGACAAAATCATTGCTTAACACTACATTACACAGTCCCACGCTTATGAGCTTTTCTATCTTTGCTTTTTCTCCCACTTTTCAAGAGTCCTTTTCTCATTTGAATCAGTAGACATAATTTACATATCTGTGGGTTTAAAATACTGAAATGCACGACATTGTCTATAAATGTGAAGGTATAAAAAAAAGTAAAGATTGCGATACCATCATTGGCACACTACACTCCCACCATTCTTTTTCATGATTCTAATTCTCTTCTTTTCATGGGTGATCAAGTAGTAGTCACTTTATTTTATTTGATACTATTTTGTATTTTGTATTTAGATTTGATTGACTAATACCAATTTGAGTAAGATATAATGTTACAAAAAATTTACTTAAAGTATGTAACAATGTAATGGTGTTCTCAATGCTCAGTTTATAGATATTTTGAGTAATTTAAAATAATTCATTTGTAGTTGATATAATTGCATGCTCATTGTTGCTTATATTCGCTATATGATGTTCCACCTTTAGCTACTATCTGACGTTAAGATGATATGATGCCGTTTTCTATTGTAACAAAAAAAAAAGAATCCCAATCGTGTCCGTTACTTGCTTATCCAGATAATTGGGTGCCACTTCAAATCACGTTAAACCTTAAACAAAACTTACCAAAATACCACAATTAATCAAATAATTATTTTAACATGCTTTAAAGAAACCCATTTTGTACAAAAAAGAGTGCATAGAAATTGATACATGCCAGAATTTTTGGCCAATTTTATAACTTTAATAGTATGTCTGCAAGAACATAAAGATATATAAGAGAAATGTTTTTCTGAGATGAATTCGGTTAACATTTTTACGAGAAAAAACATATTCAACTCATATTTTCAACTAAGATCGTCCTCTTTTCTTTTTCCCAACTAATATCTAAATTGGGTACAACAACATATCAAAATGAGCAAATTGCCCTTAGATCCCTGGCCTTTATTAAAATTACTATTTTCGTCCCTACTGTTTCGGAAAAGAGGATTTTGTCCCCCATCTTTGCTTAATTAACACCCTTAGGTCTCTAATGCCAAAATCGGAAAATTTCTCCGGCACCAAGGGACCTAAAATGTCTCCTTTGTCCTTGCGTTCAAAAGTTAAAAAAAATACTGCCGTGAAAGGGGAGGAGGAGGGAGAAGGATGATAGGAGGAGGAGGATGGAGGAGGAAGAGAGAGGTGGGAGGATAGGTGGAGGAGGAGGAGGGAAAAGGAAGATAGGAGGAGGAGGAGGAGGAGGAGAGAGGTGGAAGGAGGAGGGCAGATGAGGGGGAGGAAAGGAAGAAAAGGGGGAAGGAGGAAGGCGGAGGAGGGGAAGGGGATTAGAGGATGAGGGAGGAGGAGGAGAGAGGAAGGAGGTGGGTGGAGGAGGAGGGAGAAGGAGGAGAGGAGAAGGAGGAGAGAAGGAGGAAGAGGACTCTGTTTTTTTTTAATTTTTGAATAAAAGCAAAAGAGATATTTTAGGTCTTTGGGTGCCGGAGAAAATTTTCAATTCTGGCACCAGGGACCTAAGAGTAATAATTAAGCAAAGTTGGGGGACGAAATCCTCTTTTCTGAAACAGTAGGGACGAAAATAGTGATTTTAGCAAAGGAAAGGGAACTGAGGGCACTTTACTCTATCAAAATTTATTTGAGGTTTTCAACGAAAATCGACAATGATGTCTGATTTTTGCTCTGAATTTGTGACTCGACTAACCCATTCCATCTGTATTGACATGTAATTATGAAAATACAGCAACCCAAGAATAGTCAAAATTTAATGTTCCGAACAAACCTTCTTAGTGCTCAAGTAAAGCAATTATCTGCCGTATTTCATTGGTTCCAAAATTCAAAAAGAACTTTTCCATGTGGGATAATTTGATCACTACCAAAGCTTGCAAAGGTTGTCTTTGAACAGAAAGCCGACCATAGAAGGTTTGACCGTTATTATGGGCTGCTAGAAAATCAAGTCAAAAGAACTACAACTATCAGTATCATTATCCACATTTAGTGATAGCTTTCTACTAATTAATCGAGAGGTTCGAGCTTGAGAACTCATGAGTGTTAAATATTTATTGAATTTTTTTGGCAAAATTTAAAAAATTACAATTTTGTAGAACCTTTATAGTTGGCCGTGATATTTAATAGCGGATGATATAATAAAACTGTTAACTAAGACATGAAAGCCCAGTAGGATAGCAGTCCATCCAATGTGTTACCTAAACTCTCATTTATTCTCTCACTCACATTATTACCTGGGTTTTTTCAGGTTCCCAGGAAATCTGGGTCATAAAAAGCTCCATTATGTTCTCTTTAGGGACAGCGTCGATCTTTAATAATTTTGCCGGGCGATAGGCCATTTATATTAGATCAATATCTCCTACACAAATAATTCTAGCTTAACTATAGCAATTGAATTCGATCTAATAAATACACCAGAGATAAAAGTTAGTACACAGTTTTGTTTATGTTGGTTGATCTTAGATTTATCAGTTCAATAAATATTTTGTATACATTAAAAAAAAAACACACCCTTGTCTTAGGCATTATCTTGAAGAGTTCTTTTGAGTCAAGCCGACTTGTTTCAAAGAATCGACTGGAAAATTGGGGTTATTGGTCAAAACCGATGACTTTCTTAGCTTTTCATGCTTTTGCAGGTTGTAGAATTGGTTTAGGCAAGGACCAGGTCCCACAATAGCTATATGGACTGATTTCATCATTTGAATGTGTTTAAAGAGACCAAGACAATGGGGTATTCAATCTTTCATATACAATTGTATTTTTTGTATAAATAAAAATTAAAAGACAATACAAACTATAGATTTTAGCTTGAGCGATTTTCGTGTCCCTGCAAGTCAGTTGTTCGCTTGTGCAACTTTCATGGTGTTTATTGTATCTTGTTAGAATTTTCATAAATTTTTCTAATGACTAGTCAACAACTCGCTTAAATACCATTTATGTTTTTAAGTTTTTTAGATATTCAACAATTTTAAGAAAATTGATAGATCAGTTTGATTTAATAGACAAAGTTCCAAGTACGTCCCATATGAAATATACAATTTTTACTCTGATTATACTCCCATTAGAATAAATCTATATAAGGTACCATCCTGATTATTTATAAAAATGTACCATCCTGATAAAAAAAAAAAATTCACATTCTGTATCACGTTTCAATAGGTACGTGAATATGCAAATTGTCTCTTATGCCAACAAATGAGAAAATGTGAAGTCGTCAATCGAACTAATCTAATTTATATTTAGAATCTTCATAGCACCTTCTCATTCACAAAGAAAGCGTCCTCTTCATTCATAAACTTTATTACATGTAAGTTGTAACCAGAGATGTGCATTTAACATAGTTTTAATGAGGCCTCGGTCGTAATCATGTGTTTATACGTCAGACTCAATAACCATACTTGTGCATATGTAAGTAAATACGACCCGTAAAAACAACTTATAAATAAAAGGGTGCATTTAACAGAAGCGTGAATCACCAAGAAAACTAGAATCCACAGGAAAAAGTTATAGTAATGGCCCAAAGTTAAAGATCAACAACCAGAAAGATGCACGTCTCCGAATTGAAAGTGAAATATTAACATCAACCAACCAAAGTGGCAACTTGGTGGTCACAATTTGTTAAAAGAGGGAGCTCAATTAGCTTCCACTCTTATTATAGGTTTCTCCCTTATTAGAACGTGTCATGATTCCGTATCCCGCATGTACAAAAACCACGTTCATTTCAAATGCATTATTCTAAGAACCATATCGATACAATAGTAAATATTCTCTAATGCATCTGTGCTATAATAAAGTTCAACACTTCATAATTCCGTGCCCATAGCCTTAAAAATACATGTTTCTTAAATGTGTGTACATGCATGACATGAATAATGATAGCTGGATGGTACAGCGGCATGCAGCGATTTGAATAATGTGTGTAAACTTGCTGAACATTATGAAACGTATATCATTATATATAATAATAAATATCGAGCAGAGTGTATATTATATAATAGGAGACACTATTCTTTTATTCTTGTAGGACTACAAATTACACATTGCGTACAAGTTTTTTTCGCGCTGTTTGTGTTTGTATATAAGTATATAACAAATTAAAAATTTCATGGAGGACTGTGTATCTTCCAGCACAGCAACGTACAAATGTTAAATTGAAGAAGATATTACATTCAAGCTTTCGGGATGAAAGATACATCATTAAAAATGTCATTTTTAAATAGGATCCAACGACACGAGACTCTAAATATTAGAACTCTGGTAAACCTTTTCTTCTCATGTTATATGTGAAAAGGGAAAACTGTTCGTTTCGGATCCAGTATGTGTGGCATACCTAGACTGAGTTAGGTACCGCCATCTTTAACATTATTCCAACAAGCGCTATGATTTATTTTCATGTGCATTTGGTCCAATTTTTAGTGTACGTAGCTTTCTGTTCTTTTTTCCATTATAATTAATGATTGTATATTCATCGATTATCATAAACATCTTTTTGATTTGGAAAGGTAGAGTAATATATGTTAATTTTTTATAAGTAAAGTATTATACTTCATCAAAAAGCTGTATCAAATGTGCACCGGTGCACTATTACCTAATAGTGCCTTAATACTAATTATTAACTAAATTATCATCACATCTATGTTAGCCTTTTATACCCGATTTGATGAAATCACCATAATAAAATTTCATTCATCAAATCGCACACAAAATCGATCTTATTATGATGCAAAGTTATGCCCATGACAACTTCAACCTGGAACAGTCACTTTGTATGAGAGAATTTTATAGTTAATACTAGCACATGTGTGACATGTAAATGTGTCTAATAATATTACATTTACTTTAAAAAAACTTCAGTCTTTCTATGAGCTTGGTTTGGAGGCTTGTGGAGTAGTACATGGTTTCTCAACAATATTTTTAAGAACTTTATCATTTTAGGAAGTTTAATTAAATTCGGGCTCTCTGTAGAATAATGTTGAGTCATATTTTATAATAAATTTTTTGTATTCACAAAATTTTAACTTTCAAGTGAATCTAAATTTGTTATGACCTAGAATGAATATTTTTCCTATTATGCACTGGCTTTGGATACTTCGGAGACCAGCCTCTGCCACAGTTGCTTTAATGTTGGAGGTAAAAGTGGTGCGACAAGATGACAGCTTATTGCGTTTATGAGATGAACTTTAACGCTTACTGACATTTAAGAAATGCGAATTTTGGGGGACCATTTTGCATTTATCCGCGGCTGGTTAGGCAACGCCGGCTTCCTTTAGCAGCTAGAGCTTTAGACAGCAGCCAAAAGTTGGAATCCAAATAATAGCACAGGGGAGCGGCTACTAAATTGTAATAAGGACTAGATGGATCTATTTTAAGTACAATGTATTAATTATATTTTTTGAGCAAGTAGAAGGTTATCTTTGTCCCTGTTATAGTGAAGTAATATCTCTTGATATTATTTTCTAAAAGTACCCTCTCTTAGTATGAAAAAAATCGTACACAATATCAACTACCTTGAAATTGAGAAAGAAACATTCCTGCTAAAATAAATCACAAAAGATTTAGGGAATCCCATAGACGTGTGATTAAGCCCTTTAACTAATAAATCAATCTTTCAAAAATTGAACTAGAAAACAATATAATATTCTTTCTTTTTCTCATTCATTTGATGGAACAATTAGTTGACTTGAGAATTTTAAAATAAAAATCTTTATCATTATTTATATTTATTATGAAAATGTCAAATCATTGTCAAGATACTCTAATTTTATAAAAAAAAAATATATCTTACAAGTTCTAAGATCACGATATAATCACTTTTAATCTAATAACATTAAAAATGTAGATTTTTTGGCTTTTTTTTAGACCAACGGGGTAAAACTTGATCAACATCATCAACCAATGGTTTGACCACTATCAAAATTTAAGAGTAAAATGATCTTGATTTGGCTCTTCGTGGAATCACATATTTTAAAACCTTACTAATGACAAAAACCTCCAATTCTGATTTGCCACGACTCGGGAAGGCTAATTAGCAACAATAGGATAATGTGATCCATAATTCTTTGAGAATAACTGATATAGAACATTTTAAAAAACATACCTAAGAATGACGTACATTTAGTTGTAGGCAAGAGAATCAAGGTTGAGCCGCCCAAAAATTAAATTAAAATTGAAAGCGAAACCCAATTACACAAAGCTAGGGCATGAGCATGCAGTAAGTGCTCATTGGTCCCTAAGAATGCAATGCACATAACCACATGCGCATGGCCAACACGCCTGGCCCATAAAAATTACCATTTCTCTTTAAGATTGAAATTAATTCAAACTCGAATTCTATTAGATCTTACCTTATTTTGGTTAATTAAGTAATTGTTCAGAATTAATTCTAAATATGAAATTTTGATATGTGAAATATAACCATATAAAAATTCTGCATAAATAGTTTAATATGACGCATCTATGATAAGTGACGTAGACGCGTATAAATATGTGACACACAAATTTTAAATTCAATACATTATAATCAAATTTGTGTTATTTTTCTCTTACCAAAATTTAAAATTTTCATACTAGATTTGATATCTCACAATTCTTTAATATTTTTGTATAAATTTATGAATTTTGCCTCCACAAGACAACAACCCTTGATAATGGTAATCAAATTGAATCAAAATTAATCAATATAATATATATTTAGATATAGAATAATTTTATTCAAAAATATATTGTTTCAATTGCTACCCATGACCACAAATTCGAAAAGTTGTATGAAAAACATTTAAATTAAATATCTTATTATCTGTTGGGCATACTATTACAATTCTCTATGCTATATGGAAACGACACGTTGGAAAGGTGGGGAAGTACCTGACCACTGCGGGAGAAACTCCCAAATAAAAGTCAAAAGAATTTAACTCCATCCATGGTGTTTAATTTACGCTACATCTTCCGTATGCAAAAAACCAGTTGCTGGGCTAATCTTGAAGCACAGTACATGGACCACCTCAATGGCCGAATCTCAGCAACACACTTTCTAATTGGTTTAATTTGATTCAGAAATTAGAACAGACATACAATGTAAAGCAGAACTTTGGAGAAAAATAAAGTGGATCGGTTTTCTTTTGCAAAACATTGAACTAATGGCACAACAAGCACTTCATCAATTAGTAAGAGAATTTGAATTTGATTACTTAAGAATATAATTTATTGAGACTGTTTTCACACATTTCAAAGATTTTGTATGATTTGAATTTGAATTAAAGAAACCAATAAACTAGATACTAAATAATATAAACAAAAATCAAGGTGAGAGAATTTGATCTCAAGTTCAAGTTCGAGTTGCTTGCTAGTATACTTGGTCAAATAATCTCTTAGCATTTCTAAAATTTTGTCTACTATGAATTCATCATGTACGAATATGGACTGATAATATAAGAGATAATAATTAAAAAGTTAAAATTGAAATGGTATAGAAAAACATTAGCTGACACAAGGAACATCTAGGGAAGTGAGAAAGTAGAACATCTCAAAGCAAAGAAATAACTATGGAAACCCAGAAGCCAAGTGTAATTCCTATCTGTCCTATTACCCAAAGTAAGGAATAACAGAAATCTGTACCCTTTTTTCCCCACTTATAAAATCATCAAAAAAAAGCTAAAGTTCCCCAGTTCTTGTACAGAAGACTGGAGACACACCCTCTCAATACCTCTCCCTTCCATAATTTTTAATTTAACTCTGTTTAATTCCCCAATGTTTTATATCCCATTAAATAAGCATGATTTCACCACTTCCTAGTATTTATATCCCCACACCTCACATGGGTAAAACTTTGAGAAAAAAACCCAGCTCATCCAAAACCCAATTTGCAGCTACTGAGATTTTTGTTTCTTCTTTTTCTAATATAGAATGAGCTCCAGTTCCTTGGAATGGTTGGATTGTGTTGGATGGATACAAGAAGAAGAAGAATTAAATGGTTTTGTTTTGGTCATAGAAGAAGACATCATCACCAATGTGAACCATTAGGACCTTGGAATTCCTCAGGCATGGCTTCAAGTTGGTGTCCTAATAAGAGGCTACCATTGGGAACCATTGCCAACTTGTTCTTCTGCATCTTCTTCTTCGTCTTTTTCTTTGTTGTTCCATCCTCTGCTTCCCCTGTTTCTTCCTCTGCAACCAACCAGACGTTCCGACCGGGAGAGGAGCAGCTCAAGGTGAAGATGATAAGGGACCACCTCAGGAAGATTAACAAGGCTCCGGAGAAGACAATCCAGGCATGTGTTCTTATTCCTACCTCCAGTTTTAGGGATCTGTTTTGGACATTCTGTATTAGGGTTCTCATTTCCCATGTTTTTTTAAACTCTGTTTCGTCTGTTTTGGAATATACAGAGTCCTGATGGCGATATTATAGATTGTGTTTTGTCTCACCGACAACCGGCTTTTGATCATCCTCAGCTAATTGGACAGCTACCAATGGTATGCAATCCGTAATCTTGAAACTGTTAATTTCATCTCTTCTGTTTTAATTGGTTACCTTTTTTATGGGATTCCAAAAAAAAATTATAGTGATTTTTTTATAACAAATTTTATAGGAGCCACCGGAGAGGCCAGAAGGGAACAATCCAACGGGTGAAGCCACAGAGAATTTTCAACTGTGGAGTGCAACAGGGGAGGAGTGTCCTCCAGGGACAATACCAATTAGAAGGACAAAGGAGGAGGACATGTTAAGGGCTAATTCTATTGCAAGATTTGGAAGGAAACCTTGGAGAACTGTAAGAAGAGATACCACTAGCAATGGCCATGAGGTTAGTAATAACACCAATTAACAATAATTATACAGATACTAACAAACAATTAGATTCTAATTTAACTAGGTTTGGTGTCGGTTTTGAGTCAAAGGTAACATAGTTAAGAGAGTTTTGATACCATTTTAAATTTTAATCGATTTAAACTTAGATTAATTTTGGTATTGATTTTTGTATTCTCTTGGTCATATCTTGCCTTCTGTTTTTGTTTTTCTTTTTTCTTGAAGAGTCTGAGCTTTAGTGGATTTAGCATATCATAAGAAAGTGGTCAAAAGTAAAAAGTCAAAACCGCATTGGTGGGGATGGTGGCTTTGTAATTTGGCACTTCTTACCTGTTGTCGCTTTTGGGTTTTATTATAATGCAGGTCAGATCACTTAAAAGAAGAACTCTCTTAATATTTGATATTCTTAATTGAACATGCTCGGATTACAAAATTTAAGTTCATGAATTGTTCCATCAGGAATATAGAGTTGCAAACTTTGGGAGAAAGCTCTTTAGTCTTTGCGAGAGGTATTACTAGTAATAATAACTAGCAAGATCCTTAAAAGGATTTTCAGATGGACATGTAATAAATATAATTCTCAATTTTGGATGGGGGAGAATTTGATGCCCTTTCGTTTTCAATCTATGTGGGTTACAGCATGCAGTTGGATATGTAAGTGGAGATCAATATTTTGGTGCGAAAGCCAGCATCAATGTGTGGGCACCTCGAGTGGCTAACCAGTACGAATTCAGCTTGTCTCAAATTTGGATCATTTCGGGCTCTTTCGGAGATGATCTCAATACAATTGAAGCCGGTTGGCAAGTACGTAGTTATTTCTCTAATTATTTTGTTATATTGAGCAAGAAAATAAATTTTCTCTCAAAATGTTAAATTTGACGCATCATGATCCAATTTATTCTAACTCTGGTTCTGCTGGTCTGTTCATTGTTAATGTGGAATTGCAATTTCTGAATTTCAAAGTATTAACATCTAACTTCAATTGAAGGTTGAAACATCAGTTTTATTAACTAAATTCCTCAGCTAAGGAGGGGGTTATTTGAAATTATCCAACTGGGATATTGTTGGTATATAATAGATTTATGGGCCATTTTTTTTTTATGATAATTTATGGGCCATTTGACGTGCCTAGTTCTACCTAATTGGTTGCTATTAAATAAAAGATACTTCAAAGCTTTAGAAATCGTATGGTTTACTCTATTTTTTTAAATCCTATTCTAAATCCTATTCTATTACATCAGAAATACTTATACCATGAGTCGAACCCTGGACTTCACCCCACCTCGCCCTACCCCAATGCTACTGGACCAAATGGTCTCCGGCTGGTTTACTCTACTTCAATACGTAGAACGGCTAATTAATTTATATCACCGTCCACATATCACGCTGATTAATTTTGTAGGAGTATACGATTTGATAATATAATCATCAGTTTCATGATATTTCTATCAATTTGTCGTAGAGTCGTTCTGTTGCACATTATTGAAAAATGGTTTTCTAATTAATGTTTTATATGAATATGAGCCATGTATCGAAGCTAATTATTTTAGTACCTATTATTTTGGTAGTTAAACTTGGTGATCAGAGGAACTGCAATTTCAACGCATTAAATTAATATTAAGTAGTTATCGCTGTTCAAACTACCTCTCGCTTTAGTTTAAATTTTGTATAAAAAAATAGCCGTATCGTTGATCCAATTAATTGTATTTTGCAGGTTAGCCCAGAACTGTACGGGGACGACTATCCGAGGTTCTTTACTTACTGGACAGTGAGTACACAATACAAAAACTTTGGCCTATCATATGTTTTCTTCCTAATTCCCACCAAAAAAATATGTTTGCTTCCTAATTCAGCCACCTTTTTTTGATTTTTAGATATTTATAATTATTACTGTCTTATCATATTTAAAGATTTACTTTTTAAAAATTAAATTTATTTTCCTTTTTATCCAATAACAGACCGACGCGTACCAAGCTACCGGATGCTACAATTTGCTGTGTTCCGGCTTCATTCAAACAAATAACAAAATTGCAATTGGAGCCGCCATCTCTCCTACGTCCTCTTACAACGGTGGTCAATTCGACATTAGCCTGTTGATTTGGAAGGTAACACAATTTCTCAGTAATTTCTCTTTTCAATCCCAGTACAAATTTGATTGCTTCATGAAACAACAATAACTGAAAAATTTATAATTAGCATCGAATTGTATTTGATTTCGGATTGACGTTTTTATGAATATGACTCGATACTTGATGGACTAAAATAAATTGTCCCAGCATTGAACTGCAATTTCGCTTTTCATTCTCTTTTATTATGAGGATGTCTTCTTTTACAAGTTAAAGAGATTTTGTCTTACCCTTTACCTATTTTACGACCTCTTTAACGTACCTTTATTTATGAATATTCTTTTCACTAAGATATATATGAAAGAGTTTTGAAATCTAAGTTTTAATTTTTTAAAAAAAATCTACATCCCAATCTTTGTCATTAAGTGGTATTACAATTGTGTGCCCCACGCTGGAGTATATAAAAACAGCTGTTTTATTTGGAAAAAAACATCATTTTCTGTCCCCAGAAACTTTGCTTTACAATTCCATACTTCACATACTTTGATTTTCTAGCCACATGGTCATGATTATGCTGCGTCACTCTGGAGTAACATTAAAGAAATAATAATTACAAAAATATAATAGATTATAGCCCAGGGCAGTAAATACCTGCTAACCAATGAATAATTTCTTTATATTTTCATAGTTGACTTTAATCTCAATAATAAAGTGGCCGCCGGTTACTTAACAATAAACTGTTTATAATGTTGTTGCCCTCTAACTTAATTCTCTGGTTCTTCGATTTCGTTCAAATTTGAAACTAATTTTTTTTCAAGGATCCGAAGCACGGAAATTGGTGGCTGCAATTCGGATCCGGGGTTCTAGTCGGGTATTGGCCGTCCTTCTTGTTCTCCCACTTGAGGGATCATGCAAGTATGGTACAATTTGGTGGGGAAATTGTGAACACGAGACCTTCAGGATCCCACACTTCAACCCAAATGGGAAGCGGACATTTTGCTGGTGAAGGATTTGGGAAAGCTTCATATTTTAGGAACTTGCAAGTTGTGGATTGGGACAATAATTTAATACCTCTGTCCAATTTGAAGGTATTGGCTGACCATCCAAGTTGCTATGATATTAGAGGAGGGGTTAATAGAGTTTGGGGTAATTATTTCTACTATGGAGGACCCGGAAGAAATGTCAGGTGTCCTTAATTGCAAATTGTCTCTCTTTTTTTGGTCTTTTCTAGTTTTTTTTTCTCTCTAATTTTGTCTTTATTTTGGGTGATGTATACTGGGTTTCTTCCTCATGCTTTATGAGTTTTGGGTGTTTTTTATTTTTTAATCCATTTTTTGCCCCTTCCAATTATCCAAGCTAACAGGCACTTTAGAGGTACAGCGCCCCTTGGAGACTAATGTAAATGTGGTTCAAGACTTCTATTGGAATATACTATTGCTTTCAATCTTCATTTTATAGCATATTAGAAGATTCAGACTCTTGCGCATCCCCACAAAAATATGTCTCTGACTTTGTTGGATTGGAGCATACATGTTATTATTATTAGTTATTATTATATCACACGGTATTCATATAGATTTGACCAAACAATTTAAGTTCAAAGTCGACGTGACTTTACATTTCCCTACCTATTCTCCAAACTTATGCATCCCAGCAGCAATGTAAACGCGGGTTGTGAAAAATAAAGTAAATCCACAATATCTATGCTAATTAATTGGCCATAACGTCTGGGAGTAGATCTTGGTCGGACTATAATTTTTTTTGAGCCAAAGTCAAATTCTATTTCGGTACTGCATTATTTTATATATTTTTATTTTGCACCGTGTACTTTAAAACCAATATAAACGATGAAATAATTATTGTATTTGAGTCTTCAATAAGAAACATTTAAATTCTTCGTAGAAAGATGTAAATATTTGAAAGTTTGATGGGTCAAACAACTTATAAAAATTATTACAAATAATAAGAGACTTGAATTCATTTTCAAAATATGTTTGATTCAAATCTTACGAATGAAAGATGTTTGAATCAAATCTTACAAACAAAATGCTTATACACAAAACCATACGATGGGTCAAAAACTCTTGGTGGAATCAAGTCCCACCGACCATAAACGCTGGCTGACAGCAACTAACAAAATGTCAACCTCCAAGTTCTCACTGTTTAAGTTGACTATATTGGAATTGGGGCCTCAAAAATTATAAGCAAACACTATGCTTTTGATGAGTTTCTACTTCAATGATCTGTCAGCTTCACAGACGTTTCATGCTGCGTTAGAAAAGGCTCAGGTGAAGGATAAATTGCGATCGACCATCATCACTAGAAGGGTTTTAATTGGGAGAAAATCCAGGCGTATGATATGGGAAAAATATTCGGATTGATTGCTCATGCCTCTTAAATATTCAGATCACTGGTTGTTTAATCCCGTTACACATAGATCAACCAATAAAGACGGTCGATGTACCTTAACCAACGATCACATAAATTTGCTAGGAGACAGATCTATCTCAATCAGAAGTATCAATTTCAAGCTCTATTAATACATGG
>SOPF01028973.1:43513-58656 GCA_012979155.1 Hypericum perforatum | reverse complement strand
ACTCTCGTGGGCCTCCTGTCCTAATCCATTGGAAGGTACGTCTCGGCATTATTACGGAACATGGTAAGTCAACATTTGCAAGCTAGACCAATGAGTTTGGTTTACAAAAGCTGACCAACCACGTACAAAGTCGGCCTTTGATCAATATGTGGAAAATCCAACTCTCGTACCTCGTATTATCACTCGTGCAGAAAGAAAACAGTTCATGTAAATATTATTATATTATTAATAAAGAAAATTTACCTACCAGCAAAACTTATAGTGACACATTGAATCTTGATTATTTTTTATATATAAATGAATTAATTATAAATCTCAAAATTTATGTTAGATCGTACTATAATAATATCATTCGACTTGAAAAATATATTATTCATCTATCGATTTTAAGATCAAAATCTAATTAGCTACTCGTAAAAGTAAACATGGATATCATGAGAAACAAGGTGGCCGATCCATTGATAAAGTGTAAACTACACCTTCTTACTCATGCTACCAATAATCGAGTGGCAAAAATTTCAAACTTCAATATGAGCATTTTTTTTGTCCGTTCAATACGTGATTTAAAATACCAACATATACATAATAATTTTTTATTGGCGTATACCGGGATTACCAATTCATGAAAACAGTTTTGGATTTTTTTTGTCTAAGAGGACAACGCACTATACACAAATTTTGAATATCATTTAAGATGTTCTAATATATCATTCAATATGTTCTAATATATGTTCCGGACGTCAACGAATCAAATCATTTATTTTTTACTCCTGAATTTAGTCGATACAAAATCTTACGATGACTAAATGTTCCGATTCAGCAAAGCTATCTATTATTATTTTGATAAATTTGTGCTATGTAGAATTAAACGATGTTATGCCTTATGAAGAAATGATTTTCTAAATGATATCATATACATTTGTAAGACTTGGAGCCAAAAATTTATTAACCAAATTTTTAGTAAATCTAGTTGTTATACGTTATATATTTTTTCAATAAAAACATATCTTGTACGGTTTTTTTCGGTTCGTCACCGTTTGGTATTCATCAACGAGGATTATCAAGTTCTATTTTGACGGTGATTTCTTAATGATGAATCTCGTTCATAAGTTCATATCTTTTATAAAAAATAAATAAAGGCCTTCATAACGTAACTAAAAAAATATCATTTTACATTCAGTTAAAAGTTAAAACTATAAGAGTTTTATTGTTTCAATTTTTCTCTATAAATTACACAACTGGGCACGGCTAGCCAGTGCACACTTTCAAAGAGAGGAAAGAAAGAAGAAAACAATGGAAACAATAGAGGTGAAGGAGCTCCTGGGCCAAGCTGAAGCTTGGGAGCACATGCTCGCCTTCTCAGTGTCCATGGCGCTAAAATGCGCAGTGGAGCTAGGCGTACCAGACATCATCCACTCGCACGACCGACCACTTACCATCACCGAAATAGTCTCCTCCATCGGATCATCACCTTCCCCTGAAATCTCCTACCTCACTCGAATCATGCGACTGCTCGCCCACAAGAACATCTTCACCGTCGAGTACCCATCCGACGATGGAGATCCCCTGTACGGCTTAACCAACTCGTCCAGGTTAATTGCTAATACACGACTCTGAATATTTAAAATACGTTTTTAACTCACTAACTAAATTTTCCGCAAGCGTTATCAGGTGGCTAATGCGTGATTCTCCTTGGAGCCTGGGCCCCATGCTACTATTCCAAACCAATCCGATTAGTGTCTCTGGCTGGCACTTCTTCGGACAGTGCATCAAAGAAGGCGGCGGTTTCGCTTTCGAGAAGGCCCACGGGTGCGGAATCTGGGATGTCGCTTCGAGGGACGCCGAGTTCAACAAGAGCTTCAACGCTGGGATGGCGTGCGGGGCCCCCATCGTGACACGTGGCATCCTGACAGGGTACAAGGACGGGCTGGCGTCCATTGCCGGGACCTTGATGGACGTCGGGGGCGGGATCGGAGCCTTCATGTCGGAGATCGTGAAGAACTATCCTCACGTTAAGGGCGTCAACTTTGACCTGCCTCACGTCGTTGCCACGGCGCCCAAGTACGAGGGTGTCACTCAAATTGGAGGTAACATGTTCGAGGCCATCCCCAAAGCTGATGCAATCATCCTCAAGGTACATATATACAAATACTGCTACCTATTTCCTCATTTTGATCCAGGTTAGAATTTAGAAACTACTTTTGCCTAATTTGAACTAAAAGAATTCATGTGGAGGTAAGAAATATTTCGTTTCACACAATAACGAGTAATAGATTATAACTTTCAACAAAAATGTTACGTTTTAGTTGTAAGGCAAAAAAGTTTGTTTGAGAGAATCACTAGCTATTACTGAGACGAAGATGTTCCCACGGCCAGAATTGTTCGACAATTGTTGTGGTGGGAATCTCCTGGTTGGTAAGTTATTTCGTTGTATGGTAGGGTCGGGCGGAATTACTATGGTATGGACCATTGATTTTCTCGTTGTGGTTTGTTCCCAAAGGGTTTTCTCACCTCGTAATTTTTTAATCACGATAGTAATTGTAACTCGTGTCTGATGACATAAGGGTATAGATAGAACATTTCCTAAGCGTCAGTTTCGCATGGATGTCTTAGAACTCTCTAGGTGTTTTACGGTTTGGTTACAGCATGTGCAACCATAAATTTCATGTACTAACTCAATGGCGAAAGATAAATACGTATACCTTTTCACGAAAAAAAAACTTACGTTTTCATTAATTTGACAGATGCAAATAACCAACTATGTTTGCAAGCGGTCCATTATCTAAACCGAAGTCTTAATCTCGTCAATTGAATAGATATATTGAATGCTCGTAACACGCTTTATAACATCAAGAGGAACTACGTATGTACTAACCATACAGAAAGTTTAAATAATCATATATGTTGTTTAAGAAATCAATTCTATTTCAAAAATACGGATCCTCTGGTAATATTATCAAATAATAAAATAATTAAGTTCGTATTTACAAATATCTCCCCTTTTCGTATTGTTAGCTAAGTTGACTTTTTCAAGATATTTACTAATAATTAAGTTAGTATTTACAAATATCTCCTTTTAGCATGTTGGCGCCATAACTCTTGGGACCAATCCATTTTCTTCCACCCTGCCTTAGCCGGCAGTGGTCCATTTCACTTCGAAGAAAAAAAACGTCATGGCATGTCTTTTTCGTGGAAAAAAAAATACAACCTAGTATTGTGTTTTCACTCGGTTGCCTAGGAAATTAGGAATTGGTTTCCTGTAATTACCTTGGTCTCATTCGCCTCCTCCAAAAGCTGCCCTTTGGCATACGTATGACCTTGGTCTCATCGGTCTCGGATCTCATATCTTCTCTCAACAACTTTTTGTCACTCAACTTAGGTATCATGGGCACAATTCTAATAATCAGATGTAAACTATCAATTTGTTTACATGCATATTACGGTATTAACACGCTGATTAATGATTAATGTTATATTGCTAATATATTTGTATGCAGTGGGTACTACATGACTGGGGTGATGAAGACTGTGTGAAAATTCTAAGAAATTGTCACCAATCGATTGATGAGAAAACCGGTAAACTGATCATCATCGACATAGTTCTTGAACCCCAAGGAGATGACCCTTTGGACAGCACTCGTTTGGCTGTTGATCTAGTGATGATGGCCCATAGCAAGGGAGGAATGGAAAGGACCAGGCAACAATGGAAGAAGATTTTGGTGGAAGGAGGCTTTCCTAATTATAAGATCATCAAAATCCCAGCTTTACCTTCCGTCATCGAGGCTTATCCTGCATAAACAAAGATGGTTCGATTATGTCTATTAATCACGTTGGTGAAGTTCTATCAAAATATGATAAGATCTTTTTCTATTATATGTCCTTTATGTAGAAGTGTATTTGAATAATTTGAGCAGAGTTTATCTCTTGCAATGATGTGCGTCTAATATTTACTCAATGATGAGTTAATGTGTGATCTAATAAATCAATAATATTGATGTTCCCTCTTCTACTAATTAACTCAAACGTGATTAAAACTCATAATCTTCCAGCGTATGAGTTTATCAAGAATATTTCCAGGTGGTCTCTATCTCGAAGATTTGGACTGGAACAATTCTTTGAAGGTTGAATGCTTTATTTGGTTGGCTCTTCAAGATAAGTTGCCAACCCGCAATAATTTGATTCGAATGCGAAGATGCGGTGTTGACGACGAGAATTGTAGTCACGTACTTCTCCATAGCTGGTCGTCTTGGCTAATTTGGAATATTTTGCTTAAAGTTTGGGCATTTCTTGGTGCATCGGCCCTTCAAATTTCCTTCTGGCATGGATAAATCTTGTTGAAAGTGGCACGATAGGAAAGGTTTGGTTCTCGTGAATGGATTGCCTTGTCGAAAATTATCTCAATTTTTGCAAGCCAAAATCTTTTCATCTTCCATGTCTATAGGGGCGTAGTCATGGCTTTGTGTCTTCTGTGTTTTTTTTGTTTGCTCCTGCACTCTTTTTGCCTCTGTTTGTGCTTTACGGTACCTTCTTGGACTATTGTTCATCATCAATCAATAGCGCTTGTCTATATCACATTAATTATAAGGTTTTTATTTCTAATTTAATATAACAATAATTCAACGGGGATCAATCATGTCATATCGTTCTGATGCTTTCCGCAGAGACTCTTAATAAAGAAATTGAAAATGAAGACAGACAGCACGAAAGTGACAGTTGCATAGAAAATGGTTTATATCTAAAGAATAGCGTTATTCCCCTTTACCTAAAAAACTCATTTATCATAATTCGTCTTCAGCTTTGAGACAACAAATTCAACACTCATTTCCTGTAATAATAATAATAAAAAACCAACGATCACTTAGTCAATAAATCTGTTTCTCCCATTTCGGATTTATATCTACAAAACGGTCTCGTAAATTTATTTTTTTATAAGTAAATTTTTTACAATTTTTGTCAAAACTTTAATATTGGACCTCCTTAAATTTTACAGTTTGTTATATTGCTATGATATTTTTATATGTTATTGGACCTACTTTAACCATTAATACTTAAACACCACCTCTAGGTTTAATCATCTTTGAAGTCTTTGAATTCAGTGAAATATGTCGATAACGTCACACTACGGGCCTGAATAATATATAGGTCATCGGATGTAGGGTTTTAAAAAATGTCGGACCGCGAATTGGGGTGCATAGCGAGTCATTTTTATGTTAAAAAATGGAGTTCGGTCAGAACGGACAATTTTCGACCTAACACGACGGTTTTCCCAAACAATTCGATCGGAGCGGATGCTTTGCCCGGAAATATGATATTTTTATATTTTTTTTATAAAATTTATAAATTATTTACCCATATACCTATCTATATTTCAAAAAAATTACTTAAAAATCAGAAGAAAAAAATCTAGTCTGACCAGCAGTTAGACCGATCAAACCGGCAGAGCCGGAGTTCGGACCCAATTTTGGGTCGACCTCCAAGTCATTTTTGAAAACCCTGGTCGATTGAGTCATTGAAAAAATAAAGATGATCTAACGATCATATAAAGGCATGATTATTTTAGTCATTTTTCTTCTTTTCCTCTTCTTCTCAAAATCAACGGTAGTACCAAAATTGACGACAAAGACGAAACTGATCATCGCTTCTCTCTCCTATGCCTCCCTCAATTGACATTGAGAAAGAAATCGACCAAGGCAACCATCGTAAAGATTGCGACTCGTCTTTTTCAAATGAACATGGATAATCAAATAACTAACAAAATCAAGTATAACTACTCGGAATCAGAAAACGGAGAAATAGGTTTTAACCAAAATAGTTCTGAACTTAGTGGGTATTGTCCATCTCTTTTTCTCTCAAATGAAAGCTAAAGTTCTTATATAGTAAATATCCAAAGGGCAAATAAATATGGACATTTACACAATTTAATTGTGTAACATATGATTTATTTTATGCAATAAATTTAGAATGTCATGAATTTAGAAATAAATCATGAAACCTTAAAATAACGAATAATTTTTCACAAATAAATGCTCATTTTTAATTTGGAGTTTAATGTGGATTATTACAATTTTGTAACATCTCCTATTAATCACACAAATTATTTATGCCCATTAAAATACTCTTTGAATTATTATTTTACTCACACATAATTGCTCTATTTTTCTAACAATCCTCCACTATTTCAAATATTTTTCACTGATAGACATAGCAAAAAAATTTGAAATACTTTTCTGAGTAGATATATAGATGCAAGTGCATCGACTCTAGTGTCTCGCAGACTATGAACCAGACCTTAAACTTATAGAGAAGTTATGAAAATGTCATGATGAAGTTATCTTGAATTCTATGAATTCATGATCACTATTTTGCATACTCGAAACCTATAAATCTCACTTCATCCCTGCAGTTCTCGTAGTTTGAGCTATTTAGAGCTAAATCGGTCATGCTTGCAGCCTGGTAATTCTTGAGTGCTCCAGAGATTAAGCCACAATCTCATACGAGAGGCTTTATTCGACACTCATATAGGTGACTCATCAAGTGTATATTGCACTTTATATACCACCCTTTAACTTAGGGCTATGAGATTCATTAAAAGTATTAAGTTTAGTCTACTACAATGCAATCTAGTACTATTACACTCACATTATTGGAAAGAGACCAAATTTTAGTACTAGAGTGTTTAACTCGTGACTTGTTGTTACTCATATGAACCTTCATCATGGGATCTCCAATCACAAAGGTTGGGTTCCTATATCATTAATCTAGCAATTTGGCTCAAGTCTCATTCCCCTTGATGTTTACACATTCTTTTTATAAAGGTTATGTTAGTAGGATTGATCAGATTTACTCGACATCATATTGGATATTAATCCATGTTTTTTCACTATTAACCACATTAACCAATTGTATTGGCTTTTTCATTGAAAGCTTCATTTCAAGCCATGAACTTTGCCTTTTATTGGCTATCTCAATCCATCAACACTAATAGTGTCGGTAATATTCCTAGAGGAATATTCATCAAAAATCTCGACCAAAGTAATCTTTGACTTCATAATAGCTAATAGTTATTATGGCTTATTTGGTTTATCTTCTCATATCATATCACATCCAATATGATCACTTTCAATAATCATCATTATATTGTCTCAATACAATGGATATTCACAAATTTATCCTAATATTAAATATTAGGGTCACGAGAATATATTCTCAAGCTGAATATTTTTATAATATAATCATCACGCAAATCTACATTTTAATAGAGTTCGTCTCAAATTATAATCATCGTGTGGAATTCTCAATAATAGTAACAAGTATTTTACATATAATGGATATATTTAACCCACACTATTTCAACTCATCGACTTAAAGTCGCAAGTCTCGAATAGCAATCTTTATCTACTAAATTGTAGATTTTATCAAGCATGTATAACATTTAATAAATTAACGAATATAATGGACAATAATATATTGACTATATCATCAACATCAAATTAAATTCAAGATACGTCAAATTGACCACTTATTATCAACTACAACTTACGAATTATGTCGACTATGTATACTTATTAAAAAAGCTTCCGAACTATGTCATAAAAATGCTTGTCGCTCATCAATCACAATGATATAATATTATCGCAACCAGTCGTTATCTCGTAGTGGGTTAAATGGATATTGCATTGCCGCCTTGACGAAATTTTTAATATTTAATGAGCTCTCATTTAGGAGGATTTAATTTATTCTAACTTTGCATGAACAGAAACATTGAACTTGGCCGCTTAATACAAATATTATTCGGACCCAAGTCAAAAGTTTGGTATTATCGGCGAACTCCATATTCTATGAGCGCAAAAACGTGTCTACTCCTGCCCATTGGACCTCACCAACTTCGCCTTTATTCAAGATTAATTCGGATGCGGGTATGTCCGTAACGGGAGGCGGGCAAATAAGCGCGGTACTACGGAACTCAGCCGGAACTTTCATCGCTGCGATGGTAAGATCTTTGCCTCATATTACCCATCCTACCCTACTCGAGGCTCATGGTATTCGACTGAGCGTGGAACCGGCCCTCTCACACGGCCTAGTGGATGTCATTTTTGAAGCTGATTGCAAACCAGTTATCGTTGCTCTAAAGAGTTGCTCCCAAAACCGCAGCGACTTGAGTCTAATTATTGAGATTGCCTTGCCGAAGCTCAAAGTATCTCTAGCTATAGCTTTGAGTTTGTCAAAAGGGATGCAAATAAAGAGGCTCACGTCCTGGCGAAGTTGAATTTGGTTGGGGAAGCTGAATCGCTGTATTTTACTTCACCACCTTCGTGTATCATTCCTTTATTGGAACAAGACTTGTTGTAATACCGTTATCTACGTTTATCAATGAAGCATTATGTTTACTAAAAAAACACATAAGTCATCTGAGTAAATATCCTTTGACATTATAATTTTTTTCAACACACTTACACGTAAATAAGTTTAATTATTTTTGTTAATAAACGAGAGGTGATTACTGAATAGTACCCCACAAAATTATTATTCATCAAATATTAAAATAAATAAGTCGCGCAAGACATATTCTATTCAAAGCATTCAAATACACACTTAAATAAACAATTTTATAAGGAGAAGTAAAGGAAAGAAAAAAAAAGCATACTTCGATAGAAGGCAGAACATTTTATATATCACAATAATTTACTGATAGGTGCCTAAACTAAATAAACGGAGACAATTGTGCAAAGTTTATAAATAGTTGTAAATTGTTTCTGAGGACCATTGCCCTACATATCAAAGTGATCGGACTACACTGACCTGGACGCGTTGGTGAGGCCGTAGAGGGGCTCTTCGCCATCGGATGGGTGATCGACGGTGAAGATGTTCTTACGCGCGAGTAGTCTCATGATTCGAGTGAGGTAGGAGATTTCGGCGGAAGGTGATGATCCGATAGAGGAGGCTATCTCAGTGATGGTAAGTGGTCGGTCGTGAGAGTTGATGATGTCTGGTACGCCTAGCTCTACTGCACATTTTAGGAGCTCCTTCACTTATTTTGTTTCCATTGTTTTCTTCTTCTTTTCTGCTTTTTCCTCTCTAAAAGTATACGTTGGCTAGCCTTGCTAGTGTTGTAATTTATAGGAAAAAATATTATTGAAGGTCGGTGATGAATTGGTAGGTGTTAAGAATCTTTGATTGTTTAAACCTTAACCAAAAAAGGTATACTTAAAAAAATATGACAAAATAGTTTTTGTTGCAAAAGATAATGTAAATAGGATACATTACAGTTTGTGTATAGTACGTTGTCCTCTTAGACAAAAAAATCCAAAACTGTTTTCATGAATTGGTAATCCCGGTATACGCCACTAAAAAATTATTATGTATATGTTGGTATTTTAAATCACGTATTGAACGGACAAAAAAAATGCTCACATTGAAGTTTGAAATTTTTGCCACTCGATTATTGGTAGCATGAGTAAGAAGGTGTAGTTTACACTTTATCAATGGATCGGTCACCTTGTTTCTCATGATATCCATGTTTACTTTTACGAGTAGCTAATTAGATTTTGATCTTAAAATCGATAGATTAAAAATATATTTTTCAAGTCTAATGATATTATTATTGTACGACCTAATATAGATTTTGAGATTTATAATTAATTCATTTATATAAAAAAATAACCAAGGTTCAATGTGTCATTATAAGTTTTGCTGGTAGGTAAATTTTCTTTATTAATAATATAATAGTATTTACATGAACTGTTTTCTTTCTGCACGAGTGGTAATACGAGGTACGAGAGTTGGATTTTCCACATATTGATCAAAGGCCGACTTTGTACGTGGTTGGTCAGCTTTTGTAAACCAAACTCATTGGTCTAGCTTGCAAATGTTGACTTACCATGTTCCGTAATAATGCCGAGACGTACCTTCCAATGGATTAGGACAGGAGGCCCACGAGAGTCGAGACCGAGTCCATTCCAATTTCATGGGAGTGAAATTTAATATGAATAATATTTAAATTTTTTTAAGATTTGATTTTCATTTACAAATTAATTAATTTGTTTAATAATATTGTTTAATAGGAGGAGGAGAAGGAGGATAGGGTTATGAACGCCTAAATTAATTATTTGTAAATATTGGATCCAAGTCTCACAAATGTATATGATATTTTTTAGAAAATCATTTCTTCATAAGGCATATCATCGTTAATTCTACAAATCACAAATTTATCAAAATAATAATAGATTTGCTGAATTGGAAAATTTTAGTCATCGTAAAATTTTGTATAGACTAAATTCACAAATTAAAAATAAATAATTTGAATCGTTTAATGTATTAGAACATAATGAATGATATATTAGAACATCTTAAATGATATTCAAAATTCGTGAATAGTACTTGAAAGAAGAACAAAACTCAAAACCGTATAAAATTTCAAAAATTTAAACTTAATAAGCTAAATTTAAAATAAAAAAAACCACAAACAAGATCCAAAAACCTCATTACTGACTAGCCTTCCTTTTCATACAAAATTATTTATTTTAAGCAAATTTTATTTAAGAATAAAATTTATCAATACAGTATCTTAATAACCTTCGGTAAATATTGGAGGTCTAAAAATGTTGAACTGGATTACGAAAAAAAATGAACATTCCATAGCTAGTCTAAAGATACAATATAATATATTTCTCAATTACACTTTTTGCCATAGATTTTGGTGTGACCGGGTTAAGAAATCCGTACGGACGGATGGAAGAAGTGGCAGTCAACTATCCGTGCAGGCAACTATTCCCACTTAGTTTTTCTTGTTGATAATTATTTTTTAATATATATTTCTAATAAAATTAAAAAGTAATCCTGTTAAAAAATTAATTAGTTTACAAATTAAAATCAAATCTTAATTTTTTTAGATACTCTTTATATTATCTCTTACTCCCGTGATATTGGAATGGACTCGGTCGAGTGGGCCTCCTGTCCTAATCCACTGGAAGGTCCGTATCGGCAATCGGCCTTATTACGGAACATGGTAAGTCAACTTTGCAAGCTAGACCAATGACTTTGGTTTACAAAAGCCGACCAACCACGTACAAAGTCTGCCCTTGATCATTATGTGGAAAATCCAACTCTCGTATCTCGTATTATCTCTCATGTAGAATGAAAACAGTTCATGTAAATTACAGTATATATTAATAAAGAAATTTTACCTACCAGCAAAACTTATAGTGACACATTGAATCTTAGTTAATTTATTTTGTATAAATGGATTAATTTGTAAATCTCAAAATTTATAACAAATCATTCAATAATAATATCATACGACTTGAAAATTACATTATTAATTTACCGATTTTAAGATCAAAATCTAATTAGCAAAGCTAACTATTATTATTTTGATAAATTCGTGATATGTAGAATTAAACGATGTTATGCCTTATGTAGAAATGATTTTCTAAATGATATCATATACATTTGTAAAAGTTGGATCCAAAAATTTATTAACCAAATTTCTAGTAAATCTGGTTGTTATCGATTTTTTCTTTTTAACTATCTATGACTTTGTTTCAATTTTTTCCTATAAATTACTCACCTGAGCAAGGCCAGCCAGTGTACACTTTCAAAGAGAGTCAAATCAGTAAAGAAAGAAGAAAATAATGGAAACAAAAGAGGGGAAAGAGCTCTTGGGCCAAGCTGAAGCTTGGGAGCACATGCTCGCCTTCTCAGTGTCCATGGCGCTAAAATGCGCAGTGGAGCTAGGCGTACCAGACATCATCCACTCGCACGACCGACCACTCACCATCACTGAAATAGCCTCCTCCATCGGATCATCACCTTCCCCTGAAATCTCATACCTCACTCGAATCATGCGACTGCTCGCCTGCAAGAACATCTTCACCGTCGAGTACCCATCCGACGGTGGAGAGCCCCTATATGGCTTAACCAACGCGTCCAGGTTAGTTGCTAGTACACGACTCTGAATATTATTTAAAATACGTTTTTAACTCACTAACTAAATTTTCTGAGGGCGTTATCAGGTGGCTAATGCGTGATTCTCCTGGGAGCCTGGGCCCCATGCTACTATTCATAACCAACCCGATTAGTGTCTCCCCGTGGCACTTGTTCGGACAGTGCGTCAAAGAAGGCGGCGGTTTCGCATTCGAGAAGGCTCACGGGTGCGGAATCTTTGATGTCGCTTCGAGGGACGCCGAGTTCAACAAGAGCTTCAACGCTGGGATGGCTTGCGGGGCCCCCAACGTGACACGCGGCATCCTGACAGGGTACAAGGACGGGCTGGCGTCCGTTGCCGGGACCTTGATGGAAGTCGGGGGCGGGATCGGAGTCTTCATGTCGGAGATCGTGAAGAACTATCCTCACGTTAAGGGCGTCAACTTTGACCTGCCTCACGTCGTTGCCACGGCGCCCGAGTACGAGGGCGTCACCCATATTGGAGGTAACATGTTCGAGGCCATCCCCAAAGCTGATGCAATCATCCTCAAGGTACATATATACAAAAACTGCTACCTATTTCCTCATTTTGATTCATGTTAGAAACTAGTTTTTCCTAATTAGAAATAAAACAAATTCATGTGGAGGTAAGAAATATTTCGTTTCACACCATAACGAATAATAAAGTAAATCTTTCAAACAAAAATGTTATTTTGTTGTATGCAGGGACGGATGTACATGTCCTTATTGCCCCCACAAAATAAAAATTTATGGGTATATATTTCATGGTAAAAAAGAGTTTGTCTCGATTGATATTAACTAGTGTTGCCCGTATTACTTTTTTTTTGTCAATTATATGAAGTAAATAAATATTTTGTCTTCGTGGTATAAATTTTCTAGATCCGTCGTGTTTGTATGGTAGGGTCTCGCGGAATTACTATGGTATGGAGCATTGATTTTCTCGTTGTGGTTTGTTTCCAAAGAGTTTTCTCACGGCGTGATTTTTCAATGACGACAGTAATCGTAACTCGTGTCTGATGACATAAGCTTACAGATAGAACATTTACTAAGCGTCAGTTTCGCATGGATGTCTTGGAACTCTCTAGGTGTTTTACGGTTTGGTTACAGCAAGTGCAACCATAAATTTCATGTATTAACTCAACTGTGAAATATAAATACGTATACCTTTCAAAAAAAAAATTGTTACTTTTTCTTAATCTCGTCAATTGAATAGATATATCAAATGCTCGTAACACGCATTATAACATCAAGAGGAACTACGTACGTACTAACCATAAAGAAAGTTTAAATAAATAATATATATTGTTTAAGAAATCAATTCTATTTCAAAAATACGGATCCTCTAGTAATATTATCAAATAATAAAAATAATTAAGCTAGTATTTACAAATTTCTCCTTTTAACATGCTCGCACCATAACTCTTCGGACCAATCCATTTTCTTCCACCCTGCCTTAGCCGGCATTGACCCATTTCACTTCGAAGAAAAAAAACGTCATGGCATGTCTTTTTCGTGGAAAAAAAATACAACCTAATATTGTATTTTGCACTCAGTTGCCTAGGAAATTAGGAATTGCTTTCCGATAAATTGTAATTACCTTGGTCTCATTCGCCTCCTCCATAAGCTGCTCTTTGGCATACGTATGACCTTGGTCTCATTGGTCTCGGATCTCAAATCTTCACTCAACAACTTTTTGACACTCAAATTAGGTATCATGGGCACATTTCTAATTATAATGATTAATATTATAATGCTAATATATTTGTATGCAGTGGGTACTACACGACTGGGGTGATGAAGACTGTGTGAAAATTCTAAGAAATTGTCGTCAATCGATTGACGAGAAAACCGGTAAATTGATCATCGTCGACATAGTTCTTGAACCCCAAGGAGATGACCCTTTGGATAGCTCTCGTTTGGTTGTTGATCTAGGGATGATGGCACATACCAAGGGAGGAATGGAAAGGACCAGGCAACAATGGAAGAAGATTTTGGAGGAAGGAGGCTTTCCTAATTATAAGATCATCAAAATCCCAGCTTTACCTTCCGTCATCGAGGCTTATCCTGCATAAAGAACGATGGTTCGATGAAGTCTATTAATCACGTTGGTGAAGTTCTATCAAAATATGTTCGGTCTTTTTTCTTTATATACGTCCATCTCTTTGTAGAAGTGTATTTGAATAATTTGAGCAGAGTTTATCTCTTGCAATGATGTGCGTCTAATATTTACTCAATGATGAGTTAATAGGTGATCTAATAAATTAATAATATTGCTCTTCCCTCAGGATTCTTTTCCGGTGGTCTCTATCTCGAGATTTGGACTGGAACAATTCTTTGAAGGTTGAATGCTTTATTTGGTTGGCTCTTCAAGATAAGTTGCCAACCCGCAATAATTTGATTCGAATGCGAAGACTGGACCCTTGGGATTGCCTTTGCCCTCTTTGCGGTGTTGACGACGAGAATTGTAGTCACCTACTTCTCCATTGCCGATCGTCTTGGCTAATTTGGAATGTTTTTGCTTAAAGTTTGGGCATTTCTTGGTGCATCGGCCCTTCAAACTTCCTTCTGGCTTGGATAAATCTTGTTGAAAGTGGCACGATAGGAAAGGTTTGGTTCTCGTGAATGGATTACCTTGTCGAAAATTAACTCAATTTTTGCAAGCCAAAATCCTTTCCTCTACCTTGAATCGCATGCTCCATGTCTGTAGGGGCGTAGTCATGGCTTTGTGTCTTCTGTGTTTTTTTTTTTTGCTCCTGCACTCTTTTTTCCTCTGTTTGTGCTTTACGGTACCTTCTTGGACTATTGGTAATATGTTCGTCGATAAATTTACTTATAAAAAAAGCTGTAGCTATGTAAATTTCTTCATCAATTCAATCAATAGTGCTTGTCTCTATCACATTAATTATAAGGTTTCTTTATTCAAATTTAATATAACAATAATTCAACGAGGATCAATCATGTCATATCGTTCTGACGCTTTCCGCTCAGACTCTTAACAAAGAGATTGAAAATGAAAGCAGAAAGCACGAAAGTGACAGTTGCATAGAAAATGGTTTATATCTAAAGAATAGAATTATTCCCCTTTACCTAAAAAACTCACTTATCATAATTCGTATTCAGCTTTGTCAACAAATTCAACACTCATTTCCTACTATAATAATAATAATAATAATAATAATAATAATAATAATAATAATAAT